>JAHWFO010076946.1:0-16781 GCA_023313115.1 Rhysida immarginata | reverse complement strand
AGTGGATGTACAGTAGTGAAACTACAGTAATGGAAACAACCATACACAACTAATGGAACAACCCTAAAGTAGGTTTAAATGGAACAAACCACTCAACCTAGTGTTGGGTCGAAACGCTGAACTGGTAAAATATCGTCCGCTAACTACCGTGCTTCCCTACTGTATGATATTGGATTACTCGCAAACAAATCGTTTCCAGACAAAGTGCTATAGAATATTTTCGACTTCCTTCGACCTGAAGAATATATCACTAAATTTATTGTACATAATTTTGAAACACCCTGTATATGCTCAACAATCACTGTCTGCAATACAGTAAAAAAAACTTAAAGAATAGAAAAAAATAGAATAATTAATTACAAATAAAATTATATCTATTTTTACATAAAAAATCTGACTTTTCCCGAACATAAAATATATACACTGAAGAGCCAAAACATTATGACCATCCCCATATTGGTGAATGAACTCGTCTGGATCACGTGGAAAGCACGTAATTAAGTGGGAATGGTATTTAACTGCTTCTGGAGAAGGTAAGGAATCGGTCTTGCACTTAATTTTGCGAGTGATGGGAACGGCTGCTGATCTAAGCGAATTTGATAGAGGGCAGATTGCAATGGCCAAAGGACTCGGAACGACTATCTCCGAAACTGCACGACTGGTAGATTGTTCACGATCTGCCGTTGTTAGCATTTATGCAAAGTGGATAAATGACGGTGAAAATCACGGACATTGTGAAACCAAGGAATCATTCCACAACTTAATAAATCACACAATTTGCAAGACCTATAGGCTTTAGAGTTAACTGCGTCTACTGCAGGACACCTTCACACTAAAATAACTCTAGAAAGACGCATTTCCGACTCAATGTACATATGATATTTTGTGCTTGTTTTGGTGCCCAGAACATATCCTGAAAGTTTGTACAGGCCATTCTGAAACACTGTATACAGTTCAATATTACTTGAAACTTAAACACATGCAATTGTGACTGCTTTATAAGAGTATCGAATGATACGATACTCTCTGTATCGATACTTCGCTCTAAGTTTGATATTGTATCGAAAAGAGTATCGCAACGTCCCTAGACCTGCCCACTGTGTACACCTAGTCTGCCTCAAATATTCATGTTAATACTCTATACTCTATCCAACGAAAGTTGGAATGGGCGTATCCAGTTAAACTTCTTATATCAATTGTTAGACATTGTTGCCAAAGTAGAATCAACAATGTCTAACAATTGAAATAAGAAGTTTAACTGGACACGCCCACTTCAACTTTCGTTGGACAGAGTATAATAACTGTTGTGCATCTGCGTTGTTGTACGAAACAAGGAATTTGTATTATTTTGTGTTTTAACGTGAACGAGAAGCAATAAAACAATTATCCTCTTAGTTGATTAAATTTGACCAACTCTTGTAACTTTCTTCTAAATTACACCCCATAAAATTGGGCCAAGTCTTACATAAGACACACATTGTGAATCAACTAAGAGGATAATTAGAAAACTTACCATTGTCAAACAAAAACGTGAAAACATTCAACCCACCAAAGTATTAAGCACAGTTATTAATAAATCTAGTATAAACTTCAGTCAGAAAGAAATTGAAATTTTAAACAAAGGATTCAAATTCGCGATCAGCGACAACAAAGAGGACCTTAAAACTATAATCAGAAACATTTGTAGAAGATCCCATTTCCTCAACCCCTCCCAGAAAAAAGAACTCGAAATTATTATTTATTAATTATTTATTAGCTAAAAATCTAACCAGACAAGATTTCTTCCACAACAAATTTAGGAACTTAGAAATATTAAAACAGAAAAAAAACAGCTTAAAAACAAGGACTGCTATTACCTTAAAGATGATAAGAGCAGCCGAGTAGTCATCTTAGACAAGAACACCTACCTTGAAGGTGTTAAAACTTTTCTCCAACAAGGCCCATTTACCAACCTTAGCGACAATCCTTTGAACACACTGGTCAAGAAAACTAAAGATTACATTAAAGAATGCAAATTCTTCTATGTTCACAAAAAATCTAGTACCAAGCAATCCTCGGCTACCCCGCCTATACTGCCTCTCCAAGACGCACAAACCCGCAAACGCCATGCGTCCCATAGTCGACAACACAGATTCACCCACAAGCACAATAGCGAGAATGTTAAACAACTATTTTAAGCAACTCATTTTACCAGGACATAATTGCTCAATTAAAAATAGCCTGGAGTTAACACAAAAATTGACCAACATCACAGTTCCTGAAGAACACATAGAACGGCCATGTGCCCAAGAATCCCTATCAACGAGACATTATCCATCTTAGAGAATGTCCTGCATCATAACGAAGTACCTCTAGCTATGGTGAGGGACATTCTTCTACTTAGTAGATTAGTATGCTATAAATTTCTTTCAGTTTGACAACCGTGTTTACAAAATGGAACAAGGGACATCGATGGGCAGTTGCTTGAGCCCTTTTCTTGCCAACCTCGACCTTAATCATCTTGAAAACTTGGCTCACGATAGTTTTGGCTACTTCCCGGAGATCTGTGTAGGTTGTTGATGATATCTTCGCAATCTGCAAAAATTGATGAAACAGACCTACTCCATGACAAACTCAATAAATTGAGTCCCTTCATTAAATTAACGGTGGAGAGAGAGCAAGCTCAGTCATTGCCCTTCTTGGATATAATTGTCTGCAGGATATAATTAAACTTACCTTCGACATTTACAGGAAGCCAAATTACATACCTTCATATATATGATATGACACAAACCACTGCTATGGAAATAAGATGGCGGCCTCCAACCATATGATTGCCAGGGCCATTGATATACCTCTGAGCCAGGAGAAGAGATTCGAAGAATTCAGGAGGATTAAGCAAGCGGCACGACAAAACGGATTTACCGATCATGCTATCGACAAACTCACTAAAAAAACAACTGCTCAAGAGGCGGATCTGCCGATGTACGACACAACCTGAGAAGAAAGACACGAGATTTTTTTAATCTTCCTTACAATCGCCCTCTAAATAGAGGATTGAAGAAAATTTTCTAGAAGTTGGTTCTGAAGTTAGCCTTTAAAAGCGAACTCTCCCAAAAAGACTGCTGGGAGGCCGCAAGGATCAGATTCCGATACACGAAAGGTCAGGGATATACCTTCTATCTTTTGGAGCCTGCCCAAAGAAATACATCGGCCTGACCCGTCGGAGGATGGAAACCAGAGCCAGAGAGCATTCGGACCATATTAGAAACAACAGACTCGACAGATCGGCGATGGCTGCCCATATTTTACAGACTGGACATAATTTTAATATTGACGAAGTTCAAGTCCTTTAGTTGGTTGATGAGACCACGAAACTAAACTATTTGGGATCCTGGGAGATCATGAAAAACCACGGTGACTCTTTGCTGAATCTAGACACAGGACCCATGGACCTCTCCTCTTGGAAAACTTTATTGGATCATACAATGAAATCAACCCCACCTAGTGGAGCCTTCTCGTAGGTCTGCGCTTCTTCTGCCCAATGTCTTTTTTATCTTCCAAATTTTTTCCTATACTCCTTCTCTTTGCCTTAACTCTTATCTATACCCTGAGTGAGCATATTATTATGACCACCTGACATGTTTATGCAAATGAGCGCACGGACGTCGCCACAATGTTGCTAGCGGGCCGGACCAATATAAAAAGGGAAGCTGAGTATCGTCGACAACAGTAGACGTGTTCCATTCTTCAACTATGGGTAAACGACGCCATTTAACAGCCTTCGAACGCGGGATGATTGTAGGTGCCCGGAGCTATGGTATCAGCGAAACAGCAGCATTCGTGGGGTGCTCAAGAGCAGCCGTCGTTAAAGTATTTAAAGACTGGACGGTTAGCCGGAAGACGGGGTCTGAACGTTAGCGTTGTGGCCGCTCGCGGATGGTTGATGATCGGACAGAACGGAGACTGTTACGACTGGATAAAGGATAACAGAAGGGTAACTGTGCATCAAATCACTGCTGACCTTAATCAGGGGTCCTCCAAAACGGTCTCTGAATGCACTGTCCGCCACACACACTTCCTCGCATGGGATACGGAAGCCGAAGACCTGTCCGCACACCTTTGCTGTCTGCAGCCAACAAGCGGAAACGACTCCAATTCGCTCAGGAGCACAAGGACTGGACTATCTAGCAGTGGAAACAAATTATGTGGTCTGACGAGTCACGATTCCAGTTACATCATGCAGACGGATGCGTGAGAATCTGGCGGAAACAGCACGGATTCTCACTACCGGTGCGGGCAGTGTTATGATCTGCGGAATGTTTTCCTGGCATGCGTTGGGTCCGTTAATACGTGTCGAACAACGTCTGGATGGCACAGCATACCTCCGTATCATCGCCGATCAAGTTCATCCTGTCATGTTGATCGCGTACTCCAATGGAGATGGCTACTTCCAGCAAGACAATGCGCCATGCCACAGAGCTCGTATTGTGCAGGAGTGGTTCCAGGAACAGGAGGGGGACTTTACCTTACGTCGGTGGCCCCCACAATCCCCAGATCTCACTCCAATTGAGCATTTGTGGGACGAAGTCGAACGAACCATTAGACGACTGGATCCACCACCGTGCAATCTAGCACAACTAGGCAGTGCTATCCATCAGGCATGGTGTCAGATTCCTCCCACCACCTTCCAACATCTCGTGGAATCAATGCCACGAAGAATCACCGCAGTATTGAAGGCAAAAGGTGGCCCAACGAGATACTGACAGGTTGGTCATAATGCTGTAAATAATATTCTTCAGGTATCCCCAAAGCTAGAAATCACACGGGTTTAAGTCGGGGGAACGTGGCGGCCACGTTGTTGAAAAATGGCGGCTTATGATCCCAGCATCTCCTAAATGAGCACTTAGCAGCTGCTTTTATTATTTTAAAATTTTAAAATAATTTTAAAGTTACATAAGAAAAAAATGAAAATTGACCATTCCTCCCCCCCCCCCTTAATCTCCGAAACTACTGAGCCTAAAATTTCGAAAAAAATAAAGAAAATAGTTCTTTGCTTAAAGATTACAGGAAAACCTATAAGAAGTCTATGGTCTTAAAGTAACATGGTAAATCTCTCAATATTGTGCTATCGATCAGTATCTTCAGCTATTCCTGAAACTGAAACTGTTTTGTATAAAATGAGTTGTTTTTCAATAATCATCTTGTATATAAAATGCTAACTTGTCGCTCCATGCCCGTGTCCATAGTGCCGAACAATCCAACCTTTGTTTCCAACAAACGAAAAAACATTGATTGTTAAATTCCGAGAAAATACTGATGTCAGTTTTTTTTTTACTCGCAGCCAACGTTAGCTAGGTTTTTTAATATACCTATTATCATTAAAAAGAATTCGCGCTAGACTAAATACAGTAGGAGAATCAAATTAAAATCCTGAATAAGTAATTTTAGCGATTTTAAATTCTTAAATTAAATTTCATTTTTATTTAAATTTTAATAAAAACCAGTTGCGACTGCGGTACTGTATTGCCAGAACGATGTTAATTAATAAATCGTTACTCTATTCGCAAAGTCGGTCGGTCAATTCTTCAGGTTTTATTTATAGATAGTCCAGGGGGTGGGCATTGTGAATGCCTCCAATTCAAAGCATTTGGTGTTCAATTCTTAACCGTATATAAATCACCAAAATGCCTTACGAAAATTGCTGTCGAATGCATTAAGAATGCTATCAGTGCACACGAAAAGATTATTATAGCAGGAGGCTTCAATATTAATTTTAAGGACAAATCAAAAAATGAAATATCAGAATACCTTCTATCACTCGGTCTTACTCCACGTATTCACGAATACACTACAAGACAGAATTCAGCAATAGGCAATATATTCAGCAATTTCCCTCTACAACCCGGTACCATACATACTTTTTTTTACAAATTTGGGTCAGATTAAAAAAAACAAAAAACATGGTAGATAACATTCACCGTACGGAACCCTCTCCACGCGAGTTCGACTCGCACTTGTCCATTTTTTTTTCTTTGCTTTATTTTTTATCCATGCATCAATTTTTTTTTGTTGGACTCTTCCTCAGGCAGGTTCCTTACTTTTCCTCCTCTACCTAATAAATGGTTACTGGAATCTTCCTTTCCTGTTGTACTGTCGAGTCTTCGGGATTCTAGACTTCTTTATCGATGTAATTCGGGAGCTACGAAATAAAAGGAGAAAAAAAAACTTTATCTCGGTCTTGAAATGAAGACTCCGTTTTTTGCTTCCGTTGTTTTCTTATTGACTTTTTTGAACTTTGAATCTTTGTTTAATTATATATATACCTTTTTTTATTTCCAAACGAATGCGTCTTCCATCCTTGAGGGTATCATAACGGATTGACGTTTGCGGCTCCGTCAACTTCTAGAGAGTTCAACCTTGCTCAGGTTTCATCCTTCAGCCTCGGAGCTTTCATGAGTCCTTCGTAGAGCCTGGAGTACCCAATTTCTTCTCGTCTTGGGCTCTCTAGAACCTCCAAGCGGATGGTGAAGCCTCCCAAGAAATTGTAATCGAAGCCATATTGTATATTTCTTGCCTTTAAATTTTCTTTTTTTTTTCTTTTTATTACTTCTAAACTTGTTGTATTAAAAGAAATATTTGTTTGGAACGTGGGTAGTTTAAATATTTATTTTTTTATTCCTTATATTAAAAAGGGGAAACTAGAGGGGTTTAATGTAATTTGGCGATCTTGTACTGTTAACCGAGGGTTGAATTTCGCTGATTTATTAGCAATTTAAATTTAATTTGCCTTTTTTCAATTAAATAATTGTCTCGCCTTGCTCAATGCATTGGTGGAGTTAAGCAACCTTGGGCGCGGCTAGTTACAGGTTGGGTGACCACCTGGAAATTTCCATCTCCCCCCGTGCTTCGGAGGGCACGTAAAGCCGTCGGTCCCGGCTGCTGTGACCACCTTACAGCAGTCCATCCCCCAGAAATGGGGGTTGTGCGTAGGGCCGACCCCCCCCTGCCACATAAAAAAAAAAAATAACAAGGTCTAGAAACAAGCAGTCACCTGAAGGTGGTGCTTGGGGCTAAAAACCGTAAGGTTTATAAAGGCCGAAAACTAACTAACTAATAATTGTTCGCTAGACTTTTTTTGAGGAAAGGGATTGGTTTGCTTTTTGATCTCGTTCAAGGGGAAAGGATCGCTATCCGGAAGGGTTTTCTCTTCAGACCAAGCAGGCCGTGCCGGGAACTGAGATTCAGATTCTTAGCACGCTATACCCCCTACGTGTAATGCACTAATCAGTTTTCTCTACGCTGTGCGACCATTTGCGGCATTGACGCTTGCGGTTGGTGTAAAAGAACTTTAAAGGCTAGCTCATACCAGGCCCAAGCGTTAACGTGGCAAATCTTTCGCACGGCGAAGAAATATGCGCCGCAAAACATAACGTTACCAAGCGTCAAACAATGTCAAACGAAAGCGTTGATCTGTTTTCTGAAAGCGTTCGACGTTCCGCTGAATCTTTCCGTGATACACCAGTACCTTATTGAAAAGGAGAAAAATAAACATCAAGTTTAAGTTTCAACTATAGTGTCTCTATATCCATTATTTGAGTTATCATATTAAAAGGAGGATCTATGCTTTCTTCCGCCATTGCTAATTAAAGTGAAAGTCCAACTGCGCATGTCCAACGCTGGCGTTACCGTAAAATGTTGAACTTGGTTGAAGTTTCAAAGCGTGTAGGCTTCAAAACTCGGCGTTAACTTTGCGGAGCGTTAACGCTAGGTGTGAACAGACACACGGCACCAAAGCGACGGAACTACGACAAAAGCTTGCGCAAACGTTAATGCTTGCACTTGGTGTGAAAGAGTCTTAATAAGCAAATGAGACAAGGAGAGCATTACTGCAGCAGTACAAATCAGTTGAGTAGTACGAATGTATTGCAAAACAGTGCTGCAATGTCCAAAGCCTGGGACGACGAGGATTTTTCAGGGGGAAATCCTGAGATCACGCACTTCCTTCGGAAGGGAAGTAATGCTGTTGGTCCCGTGTAGTCTTTTGCCGGCTGCACGTTAAAGAACCCTTGCGAGGCAAAATTTGCGGCCCCTATAACGCCGTCTTGAAATGACCATAGCAGTTGAAAAGGACGTTAATACTAAACAAACCAAACCAACCAAATCAAAGCTGTATGTATGGCCATCTTATCTTAAGTATGTTAGTTGTGAGTCTTATACAACATACGGCGACATCAATATCTGTGCACGGATATAGAGATCCATCGCTGCTTAATAATACACAAGATATTCATGATATTTAAGACTCCTTGATACGGGTTGATAGATGTTTCACATGCTGTAACTTGGCACTAAAATTTCCAAAGGGTACCAGCACGTTTCCAACACGTACCACTGAACCAAATTTGTCCATCCTCAAACTTATCGAAGCACTAAACTATATTTATCGATTGGCGAACACATTTATGACTTGGCGTTATGAGTATTGAAAATTTATAAAGGGTACCATAAGGGCACGTGCCATTAAAACTCTCTGAGCCCTGAACCATATTTCTCGATGCATACAAACCAGATCTTAGCATTTAAAATTTCTAAAGGGTATCATAATCTTAGAGCGCGTGTCATTAAACCGATATCGCCCGTCTTCGAACTTGCGAAACTCTGTTCCAAATTTATCGATTGGAAAAATAGATTTTAAAAATAGAGATATTGTTTAAGTTGTTAGTCTTTGTCAGTTTCCATGTGGTGAAAAAAGCGTATTAATATTGGTTGTTTCATTATTATTGGCTGAATTTGATGGAAAGAAAAAGACCAGAAACAAAGAAAAGAATATATTTTATTAAGTCAACTATCTGCCTCCGAGATGTTGTAAAATGAAAAAAAATGCCACGGTGACAGCAGTAATGATAGCGTCTCGATCAGTGGACCGTTTGTCCCGCAAGAAATTGTCCAAATGACGAAACATGTTGAAATCGGCGAAATTGGGTTTTAAAAAAAAAGAAAGTCTCAGGCAATTTTTTTCTTCATCATCATATCGAAACACAATTCTTCAAATAAATTTGTTCCCATGTTGCAATCTGTTTTCATATATTTTTTCCACCCAAAAGCGTTTAGATTCATGTTTCTCTTTCTTTACAAGTCGATGAACCAACATAAAGGCAGAAATTGCGGCCTTTAGTACGTGCGGTTTCATGTCAATTTTTGAACTGAGAGCAATTAATAAAATGCTCGGCCGGTTTATGGCTCGCGCTTGCCTCGCGCGGCAACCGTTTGTGCAGTTTTCGTGAAACCGAGGCTTCCTTGTGAGGCATACGGCCGAGGCAGCCACGAGAGGTGACTCGCTCAGTCGGTATCCGGCTATTGTCAGCTTATGTGATGCGGGTCTCATGGACGACGACCTTCCCAAAAGCCCATGTCTCACAAGAACCGTGTGACTCGATTGAAGTTTGCACAAGAACACATCAAGTAGATGACCACCGACTGGTCTAAAATTCTTTGAAGGATGACTCTAAATTTATGTTTGATAAAGATAAGCATATTGAGCATTTCATGTTTAAACGCTTATTCGATATCAATATTGATCATTTATTATCAGACAATTGAAACCAATATTAGATGGTTGAGTAATGAATTTTAAAGGGGTGGTTGTCAAAGAACCAATTGTACTAGACCCAATGATGATGAAAGAACGATTATGAACGGGACAAACACAAACATCCATGCCCTCGGCGGGATTCGAACCCGCGAGTCGCTGGTGTCGAAAGGGGGAAAACCTGTGCTTTAACTCTCTCGGCCACCGAGCCGGCTATTAGATGGTTGGTTTTATATTTGCAAATTCGATATCCTATTTTTGATATAAATATTGCACATTTGATATTAAGATTTTCGACGCCCAGAAGGCTAAAGAAACAATCATCGTTACCAACTTTCAAATGTCAAACATGGAAGAGGCCTTGACATGGTTTAGGGTTGCTTCAGTCGTGAATATATCGCTTCATTGGACCTGACCGAAGATATCTTGGACAAAATGGCTACAGAGATATTTTCTCAGAACAAATGCTACCATTTGCCAAAAATAAAATGCAACGAGGATGGGTCTTTCAACAAGACAATGACCCAAAGCACACGTCCGAACATGTCAAGCAGTGGTTTAAGTCCAAAAAAATTCGTTTACTTGAATGGCCTTCGCAATCTCCGGACTTGAACACTATTGAGCATTTATGGGAAGAACTCGACGATCTTCTCATAGACGATCGAGCATTTTTTGATAGAGACTTCGAAGTTAAACTTTGCACAACTAGAGAGAAAAATTCGATGTTTTGTGAGAAGAGCGGAAAAAAATTCCTCAGAGGGTTTTTCTGTCCAACTAAATAGACTCCATGCCTCGTCAAATTGGCATTAGATGTTATGCAACCAACTACTAAAACTTTTGTTAGAATCTATATATATATTTTGGTATGTCCGTCAGTCTGTCAGTCAGTCAGTCTGTCTGTCATGAATGGAAAATACGCACTTTTCATTGGCAAGTGAAACAAGTGACGCGAGTGACGCAACAACAGTAAGTGATGCAACAAAGTAAATGACGCAGCAAAGTAAACAATTAAAAATCTCTTTTCTTTTTAACAATAATAATATAACACATAAAACAGTGTTGATTAATATTAATTAAACTGCTTTATCACGCAATGTCTTAAATTAAACTGCTTTATCACGAATTTCGTTAAAATTTTCAAAGTTTTAAATTCGGAGTTTTCATTGGCTCTTCAGACCAGTGACCAATAATAAGTCGTTAATAATACTACTTCAATTCTACGTGTGGGAGATTCGAAAAATAGCTCAATAACTGTTTGATGCATGTAATAACTAATTCTAAATGAATATCTATTAATAATGGTTCTTAATGAACAGGGTTATGGCGCCGACGAAGCGAAAATTTCAAACAATCGCGGAGCCTCCGCCTCGGAGGTCGAAGAAGCCTTTGCGAGTCCAACGGAGTATGAAAGCCGACAGGACCGAAAAAGGCGTTCGGTTACGCGTCAAAGGGGCCGACATAAAGCGCGTGTACGCAATGCAGCTGCTCAAGTCGGAAGATGAACATGTTTCGGATTGTCAACGCAATTTGCTTCAACAACGAAGCAGCAAAGCCCAGATACACGAAGCTGTTGCAAATATCGAAGATATCCAGCCTTGAACTTGATTGGCCACTTGGCTGCTGTATGTTCTCACTGGAAAAAGTGCCGGCGACTGTTCGATTGGAAGGCAAAATTGCCCTGGCAACGGCAACGAGTGGAATTGCAGCACTTCAATTAATGGTCGGGCGAACGGCACATTCAATGTTCAAGCTAGACCTGATCTAAATGTAACTTTTTCTGTAATACTCCCATTCAATTGCAGCATGCAGAATTGCTATGTAAAGGCAGATTCTGGGCAGATTTAGAAATTACTAAATATATTTCTTTTCGTATAATCTATGGGTGTTTAACATTGCTTATTGCCTCTGCTCGGTTGCACCGGGCACAACCAACGCCTCCTACATGTATAAAGAAAGCCTCCGCACTGAAACGTCATACATTGTTACATCATCATACTTCGTCCTTTGTTAACCGCATTTCTACCAATAATAAGCTCTAAATTTGGTCGACTTATGATGATGTAACAATTTATGACGTTTCAGTGCCGAGGCTTTCTTTATAATAAAAAAATCACTTACATTTTTGCAATGATGCTATTTTGGCGCGTTGGTTACATGGCGCGTTTCGACAACCTTGCTATTGTGGGTCCGAATCCTTCAGAATACACTTTTTAAACAGAAACAACTTTGTTTCCCGTCTTGGTTTTGCCTTGACAAGCTCGGCGAAGACGGGAAGGTGCGATTTTTTTTATACCATATGTTTCAAAAGTTCCCGATCGTAGAAGATGACTTTCCCTGCATGCCGTACTGTTGTGCAAGTATACTAAGGGCTGGTAGACAGGAGCCAATGTCTCTCAACCTCTTTTTTTCAATTAATAGGTGCTCCCAGTCGTTACGAATCCCGCTCTTTATTTTACATAAATGCAAATACGCGAATATGAGAGTGAAATAAAAGGTTAAAGTAAAAAATAGAAATTTTATTTATAAAACCTACGGTATACGGTATTAAGCTTATACCGGTACAGTAACAGTTTAAAAAGCGTGTATTGAGTGAAAGCAAACAAATAAAATACAGTATGCAAGAACCATAAGAGATGGTTCTCCTTTGGTGTAACCTACATGTTCCGTTCCTTTGGGAATGTAAAAATAAAATAAATACATTTGAGAAACTTTTCCACTATGTAAAACTGATTTTATGTAATTTATTTCAGCACATGGTTTATTTTAGTTGTTGGCCAAACATTACTGCTGCTGTCATAGGTTAGGCTTTCCCTACATACAGAAGAGGCAGTTCGGGAACTTTTGAAACACACGGTATATGTCCGTCTTCACCGAGCTTCAACATTTACGTGACGAATTTGAAGATCGTAAGCATAAGACGGGTGGTTTGAGCATTGTTTTTCGACGGCACAGAAATATGCCACCCTTGCGTTCCGTACGGAAACATAAGCACGTAGTGCAGAGGATCAAATCAAGGGTGATTTTCTAAAAACCGACGAACTCTACTTTCTGAGCGCTGGCGCAAAATAGTATCACGATATGCACTGATTCCCTGCCAGATAAAAAAACACAACAACGTCCGAAGTTGTCGGTAAATTGTAGAATCGACGGTCATTACGTTGAATGTTTTGAGTATTAAACAATACACCAGACAATTCCGAATAATCATGTTCAATACAAGCTACAATACTCAGCGGGGATAACGCAGGCAATTCGTTTTAATACCAAGAATACCGTTACACACGACTGATCATTTTGTAGTTCAAATGTCGACGATCTTCCGTTCTCCCATCTTATGCAATGACAATTAACAAGTCCCGGGATCAAACCTTAAACAACATTGGTATATACCTAGAGTAGATAGATACTGATAGACCGCCTTCGTTTTGCCTTGAAAAGCTCGGCGTAGACGGGCATCTCAGCTAGTTGTGTAATAAGTGAAAAAGTAAATAAATGACAATTGGTCGTTTTCTAATGAATTCGTGCTTTCATCGTTTTCTTTAACTTCATAATTCACTAACAAGAAATTGCTAATTTAACAGGAGGATTTTGTTTTGGTATCAATTAACGTACTCTGTATACGGCATCTCATTTTTATGTTCAGATTGTTTATTTGTCGACGTCACTATTGATCGTTTATCCTTGAGCTCTACTGTAAAGTGTGTCTCAAATTATAGTTAACATTTCGTAGCTCGCTACAGCATGAAATTTTGGGAATGCCTTAATTACATAATGGTAATTTTTTCAGAGCAGAAAAAAAAAGTTTCAAAAACCACCAATAAATGGCGTATGAGAACGTAACAATGAACTACACAATAGTAGGGTAAAATTTGTAGGCTGGTCTACAACACCTGGAATATGCCGAACACTTGTCCTACCCATGAAATTTGACATCCTGTCCTCCATCACTTGTGTATCGGCCTCGGTGGCTCAGTGGTTGCGTGATCGCCTCGGATGTTCGAGGACGCGGGTTCGACCCCGGCCGAGGAAGACGAGGATTTTTTCAGAGGGGAAATCTTGAGATCACGCATTTCCTTCGGAAGGGAAGTAAAGCCGTTGGTCCCATGTAGTCGTTTGCCAGCTGCACTGTTAAAGAACCCTTGCGAGGCAAAATGTACGGCCCCTATAACGCTGTCCTGAAATGACCATGGCAGTTGAAAAGGACGTTAATACCAGAGAAACCAAACCAAACCAACCATCACTTGTGTCGCTACATCATCCATCACTGAGGATCAACACGCTTTCGTCCTCTTCCTGGCTGAACAATCAATGAACCTGTTACTTCAAATTTCACAGTCGTTCTTTTTAGTCCAAAAGTAACAGTGTGTGAAACATGAGCCATATCAAATGCGCGAACTCCATGTTCTTCTTAGTCGTCATGCTGTTTCCTCAGCAACTATCTTCTAAATGACAAAGCTTCGTTGCCAACGAGTGACCTTTTCGTAACTGCTTCAAAGAACGAAATATTTGCAAAGCTTCAGTAGAAGATTTCACCATTTTGGTAAAATAATTTTCCTAATAAAGCACGTTTGGGAAGAGTCAAAATTATATTCGTGGACAAGCTTAACAGTTATGACTTTAGTTCTGTGCATGGTGTAAGATTAACAGGTGATCAAGCTCTTTGTCTTGCCCGGCTACGAATCCTGTGAAGATAAAGCTCGGTTTTAACTTTTGGCCGTCTGCTGGCGCTTCGAACTGTGGGCTTAGAGCGAGCATTGAAGGCAATTTAGTAAACAGCCAAACTATTTATTAGCAAATGCTGCGCAATAAAAAAAAGTTTGGTAAGTTGCAAAAGATCTAAAATGAACATAAATGGCAATTAAATCCTGTAAATTGTAAATTTCAAATATGTCCAAATGTTTGTAAATGTCACATTTTAGTTTAAATTTAAGGACGCCACTGAGAAATTAATAGTTCAGCGGCCGAGAGCGTTTAG
The DNA here is from genome assembly GCA_023313115.1 of Rhysida immarginata. Lineage (NCBI taxonomy): Eukaryota > Metazoa > Arthropoda > Chilopoda > Scolopendromorpha > Scolopendridae > Rhysida > Rhysida immarginata. The sequence continues at coordinate 2,235 of JAHWFO010076946.1, read as the reverse complement.
GCGCAGGTCACAGTATAGTTAGAACCAGGCGGCTGTTATGTTTCATACGAGAGCGTTTAGGCGCAGTTCTAACTATACTGCGCGCAGGTCTTTTATATCTCTCTCAACCAGCGAGTCGCGGGTTCGATTCCCGCTGAGAGCATGGAAGTTTGTTTTTCTCCCTTTACTAACAAGCTTGGAAGACCAAACAAAGCCTTAGTAGTCTGATGCCCTGTTAAGTTAATTTCCAATAAATCCAATGGTTATTTAACATCTTCAACACTGAAAAGGTAAAAGAGGAACAGAGAAAATAGAAATAAAGATATTTGTCATTCATTTAACTTTGTGTGTTATGTGAAATTATAAAGAATTTTAATTCGGGTCTTGTGAAAATGACTTTATTGTAAAGAAAATAAATTACTTTTAACGGAAATAAACGTTTAAAGTCATTAAGAAATAACTTATAAGTGCTTAAGCCAGGCCCACAGTTCTAACCGCCATCATGCGGACATTTCGGGAAACCGAGCTTTAAAACCACAAGAATTTGGCAGAGCTTGATCATCTGTTAATCTTACACCATGGTTCTGTGTTACACTTAGCAGCTTTACTTGGCATCTGCAAGCGTTTCATCTTAAAATGCGCCCGCTATTGGTGGTTTTTGAAATTAAATTTTTTTTTTGCTCTGGAAAAAATTCCCATCATGTAATTAAGGCATTCACAAAATTTCATGATTTTCTGATGAATAGTTTTGCTGTAGCAAGCTACGAAATGTTAACTTTAATTTGCGACGCCCTGTATATTATATTTACAACCTTGATTATGTCGTCAAGCTAAACAAATGTACTGTAACCTTATGTCGTTGATTTCAAAATATTTACACAATGGGTGCCAATGCAACCTCAATCAGTTTGAGTGGACCCCCCCCCTCCTTTGTCTCACAACTCAAAACCAGAATCCAATGCAATGAAATCAAAGACGGCTAGCTCAACCAAATTAATGCTCAAACAAAATCAATATACACAATCAAGGACATAGGTTAGGTTCTTTTTAAAATGGCAGGCTGTGACTTATTTATTTCAATAAGGAAAGCAAGGTTTGGAATTAAATAAATGTTTTTTTATTTCAAGTTAAACAAACCAATGAGATACAAAATTAAATAAAGTCTTAAATCTAAGTGAAAAGAAAGTAGATAGATCTTATCGTAAAGAAGAAAGTTAATATTAATATTTCCCAAGTACTTATAACTAAGATAAATGCAGTAGAATTCAATAAATGCAAACGCGCTAAATGTTCATTGAGCTTGTCTTAAGCTCTTTAAAGTGCTCTGAGGAAAGAGATAGTTCTACTCAAAATTCTATTTTAAGAAAGTTCTCTCAAATTTATTTCTTTATCGTACCTTTGTCATGACACTCAATTAGATCAACATATCAAATTTCAGTTCTACTTACAATTACGTAGTTCAAACATCTGCAGACTTGTGATCATTTTTATATCCACAATTTGTGCACACAAAAACACTTCTTGTGTTAAACAGGCCATAAAACATATCACTTATCACACTGAAGCACAGAAAACACACCTGAAGATAATCCGGATCGATTAGTGAGTGAGTCCACTGGAAGTCTCAAAGTGTCCCCACTAAGTTCAACAGAAGATCTCAAATATGTAGTTGGATTCCTAATCATCTCAGTCGCTTGAAGAATGTCGAGGTTTCAATTTTAAACTACTTATTTCCAATTGCTAATAATGACTCCTTAATATTCCAATTGCATCAATATTCCATTTGTAAACACTTGGTAATCATTTCTCATAGTTCTATTTAAATCACATAGTCGGGGGTTTACTTATTATTTCAGAAAGCCAAATCGGGTTCGGGAGAGATACCACCCACACCAAAGGGTTTTTTCATTAATTAATGTGATGAGCCTGCTCCAACCAAGAAATTGAGAGATCGGACTAAACGAGCTACTTGGCCATTTACATAGGTTTGTAGTGACCGTTTTCGCAGAGAATTTCCGTCTCCAATTAGCAACATCAAAACAGAACTCATAATTGGACTACCTAATAACTTAGTCCCTCTATTCCCATATTCACCAACTGTAATTGATGAGCCTGTACGAGCCCCAAAGATTTGGGAAGAGAGGCCACCTGATGGCTTCGACGGGCTACGGAGGTTACGCAGCCGCCTCGGCGCATCTTGGCTGACCATCCCCCCCCCAATCGACCCGGGCGGAGAGCGCTCAGCTTCCCCCTGTC
>JAHWFO010076943.1:1563-30613 GCA_023313115.1 Rhysida immarginata | reverse complement strand
GACACAACTCTGCTTGGACATTGGCAAGAATGGGTCGTTCGGCAGAAATCAGTGAGTTCCAACGTGACATTTCCAGCCTTCTTCAGATACCCAAGTCAACAGTAGGCGATGTCATTATGAAATGGAAGACCCGGGGATCAACAACAGTTCGACAACGAACCGGTAGACCCAAGAAACTAACGGACAGTGACCGTCGAGTGCTTCGTCGTGTCACCCGCAGCAACCGGAAGTCCTCGGCAGAAAAAATTGTCACAGAGTTTTGAAACGCCTCTGCAAACGATGCCAGTACCATGACAATTCGTCGGGAACTGCACACGATGGGATTCCATGGCCGTGCTGCTGCCCACAAGCCCCACATCAGCAGGGTCGACGCCAAGCGACGTCTGGAGTGGTGCAAAGTCCACAGAAACTGGACAATGGACCAGTGGAAACGTGTAATGTGGACAGACGAATCTCGCTACACACTCTGGCAATCCGATGGACGAGTTTGGGTTTGGCGCATACCTGGAGAACGCTTCTTACCTGAGTGCACAGAGCCCACAGTCGAGTTCGGAGGAGGAGGAGTCATGGTGTGGGGCTCATTTTTATGCAAGGAATCATAAACTCCGACCGTTATCTGAATGTTTTGGACAACTGTGCACTTTCAACGTTGTGTCAATTTTTCGGAAACGGGCCATTTCTCTACCAACACGACAATGCTCCGTGTCACAAAGCGAGGCGTGTACGGCAGTGGTTTGCGGACTCAGGGGTCGAAGAAATGGGTTGGCCGGCACAAAGTCCCGACCTAAATCCTATAGAGAGTCTGTGGGATGAATTGAAAAGACGCTTGCGGGCCAGATCATATCGGCCAACTTCTGTACCTGAACTGATTCTCGCTCTTCGGGAGGAATGGAGGAACATTCCGGCAAGTACCTACCAACATTTGGTGGAAAGTCTTCTCCGAAGGGTGGAAGCTGTGTTTCGGGCAAAGGGATGTGCAACGTCCTATTGATTTCCATGAAATCGTGGCTAGAGCGCAAACGTGCATGTGTCCGGATATTTGTCATCATATAGTGTATTTTCCTACAATAAAATATTTTTATTACTTACTTTACTTACTTTTCAAACCCGCTTATCCGTTGGGGTCGCGGGGGCAGCAGCCCTATGGAGGATCTCCAGCGATCGCGATCTTCCGCCATCAGGCGCATGTCCTCCCTGGTAATATCCAAGCGACTCTAACCCAGATTCTCCATTTAGTCTAGCTACCTGGTATCCACCGACCCCTTGGTCTCTTACCTACCTACCGGCTTGGAAAATAAAACTGCCTAGGAAGACTAGTTTGCATTGGCATCCGTATCACGTGGTCATACCAGCGCAACTGAGATCTCTCGATGCGGAGAAGTAGCGGCTCAGCACCTAAAGATTCCCTTATTGTGCTGTTGCTGTACACTCTATCTAGTAGGGTAACACCTGCCACACCTCTCAGAAATCTCATTTCAGCCGCTTGTACCTGCGATCGCTGCACCGATCCGATCATCCAATTTTTTCTCCTGCCGTCCATCGCTCGTGAATGCAATCCCGAGATACTTGAATTTCTCCACCTGTCTCAATGAGGCTCCCCTAACATGAGCGCACTGAGCAGGCTGTCTTGAAAGGACCTGAACCTCGGTTTTAGCCACACTGATCTTCATCCCAGCTTCTTCACATTTGGCTACTGCAAACTGGTCTAGTGCATGCTGAAGGTTCGTGCGAGAAGACCCAAGGAGGACAAGGTCGTCAGCTAGGATGCTCACACAAACACGCTCATCGCCTCGGCTGCCCCTGTCTATCCAGTCCATAAAAATAATGAACAAGAGGGGCGACAGTACGCACCCTTGGCGGAGTCCAACACCCACGGTGGACGGTCTTGACTTAATGCCATTACAACAGTAATCTGTATTACCAAGAACAGATGAAGGGGGGGGGGGCTTATTGCTGTGTACCATTTTTCAACCAAAATGTTAAAATCTTCCAACAGTTGATGATATATTCTTTTTATTTGTCATTAGGTCCACTCTCACACAAACACCAGGAGCTATTGACAAAGAATCCGATGTTCAGTGGGATAAAAATGAAGACCGAAGAAGAAATTTCTCCACCTCAAAAGCTTACTGCTGCTCCATCTTTAGCTGCAGAATTCATTAAGGTTATTTTTGCTCCTCTTTCTTTACATTTTTCCAGTTTGATATGATCATACAGTAAGTCCGCATAAGTTAAAGTCAAAATTCCGCTTAAATGGAAATACGTACTTACTACTTCCTTGAATGAAAGCCAAGCTGCCTTTCCTTAACATTCATTTTCATCTTAAACTGTGGATCTTTCATTAGTTTGTGAATGTCATGACTCTTTGATTTTTGCCTCGGACAATGCAGGGAATTTGTCACACAGGTATTTGACACATTCCCCTTTTACAAAGTTATGCAAAGATGATGGAGAGAAACAGATGTCATTTGCGAATTCAGCACATCAAAAATATAAGAATATGACGAATTAATGAAAACAATTGAATTAGGTAAATAAGATAGCGGTAATAGTATACAGGGTAGGGACACGTTATTATGACCACCTGCTAGTATCTGAAATATCCACCTTTGGCGGCAAGCACAGCAGCTAGTCGACATGGCAGAGTCAATAATCCTCGGAAAGTGGTTGCAGGTATCTGGGACCATTCGACGATCAGTGTATCCCATAATTCCATCCCTGTGCGTGGTTGAGGGTCCAGCTTGCGGACATGGCGATCGAGATGGTCCCACAAATGTTCAATGGGGTTGAGGTCCGGGGAGTTTGGTGGCCATGGGAGTAGCTTGAATTCATCCGCATGCTCCTTGAACCAATCGTGGACAATTTTGGCAGTATGGCAGGGAGCATTGTCGTGTTGAAAGGTGCCATCACCCTGAGGAAACCTGCTGTATCCTGCTATGTTTTCCATTCCTGTTAGGATGAATGCTAAACTGTTTGGCTGTAGCCTCTGTAGAATGGTTTTCAGCCTACTTTACTGTTGCGAGATTAAAATTGATGCTATAACTGTGAAGTTTTCATTTTTCATTAGCTATTTTGCTTGACTGAATCCAAAATTAAAAGCAAGAAATTAGAAGACAATCATTTCCGATTTAGCAGTGGCATTTGGGAGAGCAAACATTCCCGTGAGAAAGCAGCAAGAGAAAAAAAAATCCACGAAATGAACTAAAATAAGCGCCCGGGCGGTTGGTGAAGGTCCGGCGCTTATTTGCAAAAATTCAGTGGACCCCCAGGCGCTTAATGCAGGCGGGCCGGTATTTCAGGTCCGGCGCTAAATACGGTATTTACGGTAGATCCATTTATGTAGCAAAAGGGTTAAAGAATATAAACGATAAATTCCAGACAGAAATTGATAATAAATATTGTTAGGTAACACAAGAGATATCGTCATTCTGAGGATTTGTCAATAATTCATTCATAATTTACTTTGATGGCTTAATCAGGAAACTGAAGAACAAAAACAAAAATATTATCAAATTACAGAAAGGAAAAGTAAGATTATATGTTTCTTTGAAAGAAGAGTAAACTTCTTAGAACTGCACAGCAAAGCAGGGAGATTTATGATAAACATTTCTTGTTAAAAGGAAAAGGAACTGGAATTTTGCCAACTTCCTGCAAAAATCAATTTTCTCGCACCACAATGGTCCTTCCTCCATAAAATGGTAAATTTTCCTTTCATTTCCTATTTTAGCTTTACCTCCAGAAAATGTTTAAAATTAGTCATTCAAAAAGAAAGAAACAAGCCAATGGACAGAAAGCTTTATCTGAATTTAATTTTATCAGGCTTCTTTAAACGAAGTCAAAAAACAAGACATTCCTTTCTTCTTTCGGTTATAATGTCACAAGATTTGAATATTGGCAGGATTTAGAATATTTAGCTGTAATAAAATCTTTTAAACATTCCAAGTGGAGCTTTAGCAGTGGAGCAGAAATACATTTATACATTTATTAAAAAGAAATTAACCCCGAGCAGGGGAAGGCAAATGGCAGATCCTGCGGTCATCTATTTTTATCCCTTTATCTGCACTTTTTACCTCTCCCCAAGTTTTTTAATCAAAAAAGTTGATTTTCTCGAACATAATATGTATAAAATATAAAAAACCTCATATCTTCTTTCCTTTTTCATCATTTCCGAACGTATGATATATAACATGCCATAGTTCTAAGGACCAAGTGAATGCCACCCCCCGCAAATCCGACCCCCATGGAACAATTGGGCCTAAACTTCATAGTACTGTAGATCTTGCCTAGAGGAATCTGGATACTAAATTTCACGCCTTTATGCACCTGAAAAGCACACAGATATGTTACCCTCCCTGAATCCCACCCCTGTAATGCCGACCCCATTGTACCAATCAAAACCAAACTAAATAGTGGAGATAGATCTACATTCCGAATTTCAACCTTCTATCTCAAAAAATGTAGAAATTTTTTAGAGGACGGACTGACTTTATAAAACCAGTAAGTAGCTCCATTCTTCCGCTACTTAATAAGCACTTGAGCAATCGTGCGTAGACAAAGCGATTTCACGTGCGCGTGCCGATGTCAGTAGTGCTTAAAAGATGAACAGAAAGTAACAATGTATTCCTTGTGGACAAATCGATTGTTATATGACATGCCATTAGCTTTGTATTCTTTACACTCACTGTTTTAGCGCGTGAATTTGACTCGAAGGGGTCCACGAAAAATTCTGAAAAATTGATACGGCCGAGCTAAGACTTTGATGGTCATATTTCTGAAAACAGAATTTAAAAAAGATAATCCGTTTTCAAGTTATCGTGCAAACGGCGGACGGCTGGCCAGATAAACGTACAGACCAAGGGCGCATTCTTATAAGTAGCTTTTATGCTAAAGCTTCTAATAATGGTCTGAAGACCTAAACACCCGTTACCGGTTGGGAATTATGCTGTTCAACAAAGAAATTTTTCAGAAATCGGAATTATGCCTGTAAATTCTAAATTAGTGTTTTCTGTAGTATTCGTTATCAATATCAAGGAATAGTTATTCATTTTTTCAAAAATTTTAATAATTGTTTTTTAAATTCAATTTGACACCACAAAAAAACGGTACGTCATAGTCCCCAACTATTATGATGCCACTTTGCTGTTCTTGTCAAAATGCATAAAGCTTACAGCCAACAGATCAAGCTTAAAACGTTGCATTTGCTGGAAAATGAAGTCAGATGTTGTCTTCAATGGGAAGCATGGAATCATGTTTCTAGCACTGGTTTTAATAGTTTTTTTTTATTATTTCTAATATTTAGGGTGGCCATAATTAAAGTACCCTATTGCAAAGCTGCCTACAGGCAAAACCAGTCATCAGAAAAGTGGGAATTTTTTTTGCGGGACGTAATGAAGAGATGGGAATGTTTCAGCAAAATAAAAATAAAAGAATAAAAAAATTAATTTATAAATTTTGCCACCAGAGGGCATTTTAATAACTAATTACACATTTAGCCACACATGTACAATACTTTAAGAAGTAAAATACAACAAATTATAACATAACATGTTCCACATGGTGGCCATCATTTTCAGATACCATGCGAGATCGCAAGATGGCATGTTCCACAGCAAAATGTTGCGCACGTGGCGTGAAATGCTGTCTTTAAGATCAGGTAAAGTTCCTGGATTGTCACGACTTACCAGATGTTTCAAATGTCGCATGAGCAGGTCACACATATTCAATAAAAACCCCTCTGGTGGCGAAATTCTAACTTTTTTTTTTTTCTCGCTGAAACAAATTTCCATCACTTCAACTGTTTTGATGACTGGTTTCGCCTGTAGGCAACCTTTAAGCATGGACACCCTGTATTTAACAACGATTTTCTATCCAGCGTAACGCATTCTATATGAAAGATTGCTTTAATTTGTAAAGAAAATTTCATGCATCATCTGTAATGGATTGTAATGGAAGTACGTTTACTTTCTTGTAATATAGCAAGTATTGTAATCATCAAAAAATTTGACCTCGAGACTTCGATGAATATCGACGTTTAAAGCCTCCTCGAATCCAAAATACACATTTTTTGAATTACAGTGCTCCCTCTATACACGGTGTAAATGGACGACGTTTCACAAATTTAAGGATATGTAGAGGATGAAGTGGTGAACATTTTTTATTAATAAACCCATAGTCCCAAACGAAAAGCGACGGAGCCACAGCTTGTTTGATGTCCCCGAAGTCCCCTGTCATTGCATCTTGTAGGCCTTATGCAGACTGTCAGCTCGCAGACTGTTTTCAAATGGTACCGTCCGGATGCAAGCACATTCTCCAATCACATAATCTTGCATATCAGGTTGGTACGAAATTCCCATTGTTAGTTTGGAACATTCCGTAAGGGTGAAGGTTTTTTTTGAGCTCTACGTTTTGTGCTGTACGAGTTCAGGAATGGACTTTACTGTGAGGCAGGAAACAGCGTGAAACTTTCGTACCCAATTACGTACAGAACTGTTACTGGACTGCCCCATTTCAAATCGCCACAAATTATCTCAGTGTACACTGTGATCTGCTTATTACAACATGCTCTGGCTCCGTCGCTTTTCGTTTGGGACTATGGGTTTATTAATAAAAAATGTTCACCACATTATCCTCTATATATTCTTAAATTTGTGAAACGTCGTCCATTTACACCCTGTATAATGGCACTCTACATAATGCCAAATTTATAACGGCAAGTCCATATAACGAAGTTTTTTTTACCGAAAATAAAAACTGCAGACATAAAACTTCATTATATGGACTTGCCATTATAAAATTGGTGTTATATAGAGTGCCGTTATATACAGTAGCGCTCAAAAAATAGTACACTTTCATGTTTATTGCTATAATACTTTCAAAACTTAAGAACATATAACTAAACTTTGTATACATATTATCTATATAAATATACAAAAGAAAAACTAGAAATAAGGTCAACGTTATTTGTATTTGCGAGGACACCATTAAACTGCCAAAATACAAAAATCATAAAATAGTACACACGCAAAAAAAAATCCCAAAAATGAAGTAAATACAATGAAAAAAAAAAAAAGAGTTAGCAGATCAATATTTTGTTGCAAAACCTTTTGCATCAATAACAGCTTTGTAGCGGGCTGGCATTGAATCAATTAGTTTAGTGATTTTGGCCATTGCAATTTTTTCCCATTCTTTTCATAAAATTTCAAATTTTTCCAGTGAATTTCGTGCTTTCTGTGACTTGCAGCTGCGGTCTAATTCTTCCCACATATGCTCAATAGGATTTCGTACCTTCTTTGACTTGAACCAGTCTTTGACCACACAAGCGGTATGTTTGGAATCATTGGCTTGCTGATAAATCCATCCACGAGGCATATTTGTTTTGGCAAAAGGAAGCATATGTTGCTCTAAGATATTCTTCTATACTATTTTGTCCATTATTCCATCGATCTTTATCAGCGGGCCTACCCCTTTATGACTGAAACAACCCCATACCATAGGGGATCTTCCATCATGTTTAACGGTTGGTAATTGGTATTGTGGATCAAATCTATGGTTTGCTGGACGGCGTAAGTACTGGATACCGTCATACCCGAATAGTAAAAACTTCGATTCATCACTAAAAAGCACTTTATTCCATTTTTTGGATGTCCACTTCAAATGATCTTTGGCAAATTTGAGGTGGGCTATCCGGTTCTTCTTGGAGATCAAAGGTTTTTTCACGGGACATCTGCCAAACAAATCTGCATCCCTCCGACATCTTTTCGTGGTACTCACACTAACGTTAACCTTATGGAAGGTTGCCATTTCGTTATTAAGGTCAACTGCAGTTTTCTTCGGGTCAGCCTTAGACAGCCGTATCGAGACTTTATCTTCTCGTGGAGTTGTTGATTTTGGTCGGCCGACCCTGGCTTACGAGTTACATATCCTTGCGTGCGAAAACGCTGAAAAATTCTTGCCACCGTGGACTTTGGAACTTGAAATTGCTCCGAAACTGAGGTGTACGAGTTGCCATTGTTGATTGCATCTAAAATGTGCTTTTTTATTGAAGATGGCAGATGAACTCGAAGCGACATGTTAAATATTGTCAGCAACAGCAAAATGTCAACATCAATCTAGAGAATATGAGAAAAATCTACATAAAACTCAGTGTACTATTTTATGAACTCACCTCTATCAATAATGGATGTGTCTTCAAATACTAAAGAGTTTGAATTTCTTTCAATATTCAAATGTTTATGCAGTCTATATTATATTACAAATTCTTTAATTAAAATTCAATACTTTAGAAGTTATAATGATAAAACATAAAGTTTGGTCCTTTTTTGAAGTCTAAAAATGAAATGAATCCAAAATGATATAAAAAAAATACTAGATAAGGCTATTAAAAAAAAAAAAAAAGTTTAAACAATTATTATTTTTATGTTGTATGGATGGTTAATTTGATATCATGGTATTTATTATTATTATTTTTTTTATGCATAGTTGTGTTTAAAACTGAATCCTGCAGATAGGCCGCCATGTAATCAACTTTTACTGCATAAATATTTCTTATGGGACAAGTAAGTTTTTGTTTATTTAACTTTTCCATAAACTTATCTTTCGTTTTTTTAACACTGATACTAAGGCTGCGTACGAGTGTTAACTCGGGTCGAATAAGGGTGCAGACGAATTCATTTGAAAACCACAAATTCTGCTTCAAATGAAACAAATATAATTTTAAATGGATTCGGAAAAAGTTCAAAAACACTTGAATTGAAATCCAATTCATTCCATTAATTCGATTCAAGGAGGCTGATCACTCCTGTAAGCTCGAATTGGTTTTATCCGAACGATACCATTCGAAACCTTCGAATACATCCGAAGATAAGCTTCTAACTACTTCCAAATAATAGCTCATTTCGGTGTTTATGGCGAACTAATCCATTAGAAATCTTCGGGGACATTGTAAATGCAGTTTCGATTAGTTAAAATACCTAATTGAAATTCAAAGATTTCAGAACCACTCGTACGCGTACGACTGCAGCGTTAACTTTAACGTTAGAACAATAGTGCTAGAAATGGAACCTAATTCATCATCTAGGTCTTTCTACGGAAACATTACAACAAATATGTTGAGAAAAGTGAAGAAATATGTTCAAATGGTTTCGAAAGGAATATTCAAAGGTCATTCGAATAGGTTTCGAATAAAGTATTCAAAAGCTGTTGAATACAAATTAATTGAATGAATCCCACAATTCGTTACAGCAGCCAAACTTCAATGCTAGTTCAAATGAATTCGATAAAGGCTCGAATGACTCGAGAAACAGATCAATTCATTTCGAATTGTTTTAATGTAGATTTGATAGCATCTTCGAATGGTTCAAATCAAGGTTTTCTTGAAGTTATTCGACTCGCACGCAGCCTTAACTGATACCAGGGAATAAGGTTAACGGGAAGCGAAGCTCCCGCTGATTTTTGATCTCCGGAAACAACCAGCGCACCAAGCGAATGAGGCGAAATGGCTACTAAAACTAAAACTGAAAGCAACAGCATGCTCAGTGACTTTTGCAAATATACAGATATAATTTTTCATAATTTTATTTGTATCAAATTTCATAAAAAGTTATTAAATTAAATTCGATTTTTTTGTAGTTGCATTAAAGATACGAAATATGCTATGAATGTATGGCATGCAACTGATTGGTTAAGTAATAAACTAGAGGATACTCTTTTACCACACACAACAAGGAAACAAGAAACGAAAAAATAATAAATGAAAAATAAGGCAAAAAAATAAGGAAAAAAACAAAAGAATAAGGAAAAATACGACCTGTAAGCGCTTTTCGAAAGCCTTGCTTTCATCGTTCAGCAGCCCAAGGGAGAACACGGAGTGAACTGACTTGGGAAGTATATCGAGTCTTACATAGTGAACAAGAACAGAGAACAACCACTGAATCAATGCAGAGTCACCAATGGGGCCCTTATCGAGATTTAATAACCGGTTTTTGTCGGTTTTGTTTATGGCAAGGCTTTCAAAAGCATCTAGTAGGTGCTTTTTATTGACTGATTGTACAAGCTTTAAATTCTCTAATGAAAAATCATGTCCCGTGTCCAGAGAGTGCTTGGCTATTGCGGACTGGTTGCTTCTGAAGATCCCGTTTCACGATTTAATGCATAGGGCAGTATATCGCAGAAGTGGCAGTAGCTTTTAATTCTGCTAATGGCCCTTGTATATCGCTGTCACCGTTATCAAAATCTCAGTCGTCACTACCGGTTTTGTTTATATTCATAGTCCATTGTGATGCCCAACTGACAAACTAACCGATAGCGTCCAATGTGTGACGTCACGAATGTGAAACTCCTTCGCACTTCTCGGCAACTTGCGACGTAATGCTGGGTGCCCACTTAGCGCAACGATCGCGCGATTCTATCGCTTTTGAGTTATATGCGCACGCGCAATAAACGCCAGGCGATCAATTCGCTTCTCAGTGCCCACTTGTCGCGACGGCCGCGTGACTGAGTGCGCATGCGCTATCTACGCAATTCGTTGCTATTATCTCCCACAGCTCCTGCTTTTTCCTATCTTTTTTTATAATCAGCATGACTCTTGTCATACAGAATTGGATACTTCTTGGTATCTTCAATCAAATTTTCCGTAGCGACATCCGACCATCTCGAAATAGGTGCTGCCATGATTGCATGTGCCACGTGATTCGAAACTGTTTTCTGCTGATTGGGTGCGATAGAGTCGCGCGATCAAAAAGCTCTAGCATACAGACCTTCATCTTTCATTTTAAACAAAGTTGTTTTGGGTGTGGAGTTTACCTTTAAGTACCCACGATCGACAGACCAGAGTCAATGGAAACGTAAATCTATTTCCTGGGTTGCCTATTAGACCGCTTCACTGCCACACCCTGTATATCTTAGTTACTTAAGCATTTAACTATCCATTCTGTTTCTGCTTTGATTAATCGTTAGTAAATTATTTTAACGCAGGTTTCCAGAAAAATTTATGACAGAATTAAAGCAAAAAATGCAGCAGGAGTTACGAAGCAATCCCCTTTTAAAGAAGTTTATGCGTTACAATCCAATGCTGTCATCAAAAAAACCTAATGTGTCTACCAATGAAGACATTTGGAAATCTCGTTATCACAAACAAAAGGTTCTTTGTAGTTTCTTTAAATAATTATAAGTGACTTAAAGGCCACATTAATATGACCACCCCCATCAGTACTTCTCTCGGCCACCTTTTGCCTTCAATACTGCAACCATTCTTCTTCGCATTTTAACATAAAAAAAAAACGAGAAAACTAAATAAGCGACTTTTTGTAATGTTCCGTTTATTGCACATTACCACTGAGTGGCGTCACCTTTCCGACGAATGACGCTCCGAAGTCGTCGAGGCATGCTGGACACTAACTTCTGCGTTGTTTCTACTGGAATTTTGTCCCACTCTTCGGAAATACACGCCCGCAACTGCTGCAGTGTTCGAGGCTTCCGCTGTCTGACTTTTCGCTTTAAAATGCGCCATACATTTTCAATGGGTGACAGATGTGGGCTGCAGGCAGGCCAGTCAAGCACCCTGAAACGCTGCTCTTGTAGCCAAGCCTTGGTGTTCCGAGCAGCATGAGGCTTCGCGTTGTCTTGCTGAAAGATGCTTGGTCTTCTATTGAACAACTTTTGGCGGGATGGACGCAGATGCTGTTAAAGAATGTTTATATAGGCAGCAGAGTTAATAGTGCCCTCGCAAAAGTGAGGCGACCCTGTCCCGGCTGCACTCGTGCAGCCCCACACCATCAGCGATGCAGGCTTCTGAACTTTCCTCTGGTAACAGTTGGTATGATTACTTTCGTCTTGGTCCTTAGCACCTTGCGACCGTTGTTGCCATACATCACTGCAAAGGTGGACTCGTCGGACCACAGAACACTATTCCACTGAGCAAGGGTCCACTTTAGATGGGTTCTGGCCCATGCTACCCGGCGGCGCTTAGCTACAGTGCTCATAAATGGCTTCCTCTTTGTAGCGTATAAGTAATAGTTGCATCTTCTGATGTAACGGCGGACTGTGCTTTCGGGTATGGGTAGATGAAAATATTCTCGAGCCCAAACAGTCATTTCACTTATGGGAGCATGCCTGTTTTTCACAATGTAACGTCGAAATACTCGTAGGTCCCTAACATTCAATAATTGCTGCTTGCCTGGTGCAGTCCCTGGTTCTGTTTTCCCGATTTCTCTGAAACGCTTGATGATCCCATTAAGAGTAGAGAGAGAGTGGAACTGATAATTCATGAACAATAGCTCGCTGGGATTTGTTATTCTGGAACTGCTGTATACACGTTTCTACTGGCTTACCACGTCCCATGGTTCAAAACAACACGAATACTGTGCTCTGTCGCGTGGGCGGTGCTTTTAAAGCCTGATGCAAAGCATTCTGGGCGTTTCTACAGCCTTCAGGAAAGTTCTATATGCTGGCGACCCCTTGTGTACGAAGTTCTTTGAAACCTGTTGACAACGCACCATTAAATCGATTCTAAATGGATGTTGATATTGTTCCATGTACACTGAGTAAATCTATTTTCATTAGCCTGCAATCCTCTGTATGCACTTTTCACTGTGTTTTTAGCCAAATTACTTGGTGTCCGAAGTTTATTGACGCTAGGTTTGTAAGTAAGATAAAATCTCCATGTTCTTGACACTAAACGAGCATGGCATAGTGCATTGTCTTGTTGGAAGAAGTCATCTCCATTGGGATATACCTTCAATACAATAGGATGAACTTGATCAGTAACGATGCTTAGGTAGGTTGTGCTGGTCAGATGAATTAAAGGGCCCAAATCATGCCCCAAACAAAAATATTCATGCCCGAAACCAACTTGAAGGGTTATGCTCATGCATGTGGGGTTCATGCTTTCATGCTGTTTCAGCCAATTCTCACTTCCCTATCTGCATGATGCAACTGGAAACGTGATTCATGGAACGACGTAACTTTTTTGAGTCGAGCATTCGGCTTCCATATCCTTTACGATGCAGAGATCATATGAGAGGATCCCTGATTAAGATCAGCAGTAATATGATGCACTGTTGCCCTTCTTGTTGTCTTGTACCAGACTTGCTATTCTCTGTTCTGCTCGAACATTGACGCCACAACTCACACATTCAGACCTAGTTTTCCAGCTGACAGTCAAGTCTTTAAACACTTTAACAACAGCTGCTCTTGAACATTTAATGAATGCAGCTGTTTTGCTGCTACTTACTCCATGGTTCCAGGCGCCAACAACCATCCCACGTTGAAAGGCTGTTAAATCGCATCGTTTAAACGGGCGGACCAATATAAAAAGGGAAGCAGAGTGTCGTCGACAGCATTAGACGTGTTCCATTCTTCAACTATGGGTAAATGACACGATTTAACAGCCTTCGAACGCGGGATGATTGCAGGTGCTCAGAGCTATGGAGCGAGTATCAGCGAAACAGCAGCATTCGTGGGTTGCTTGAGAGCAGCCGTCGTTAAAGTATTTAAAGACTGGACGGTTAGCCAGAAGACGGGGTCTGAACGTTCACGTTGTGGCCGCCTGCGGATGGTTGACGATCACGACTGGTAAAGGATAACAGAAGAGCAACTGTGCATCAAATCACTGCTCACCTTAATCAGGGGTCCTCCAAAACGGTCTCTGAATGCACTGGCCGCCGCACACTGCATCGCATGGGATACGGAAGCCGAAGATCTGTCCGCACACCTTTGCTGCCTGCAGCCAACAAGCGGAAACTACTCCGATTCGCTCAGGAGCACAAGGACTGGACTATCGAGCAGTGGAAACAGATCATGTGGTCTGACGAGTCACGATTCCAGTTACATCGTGCAGACGGCCGCGTGAGAATCTGGCGGAAACAGCATGAAAGCATGGACCACACATGCACGAGTACAACCCTTCAGGCCTGTCATGCGTTGGGTCCGTTAATACGTGTCGATCAACGTCTGGATGGCACAGCATACCTCCGTATCGTCGCCGATCAAGTCCACCCTGTCATATTGATGGCTACTTCCAGCAAGAGAGTGCGCCACGCCACAGAGCTCGTATTGTGCAGGAGTGGTTCCAGGAACATGAGGGGGACTTTACCTTACTTCGGTGGCCCCCACAATCCCCAGATGTCCCTCCAATTGAGCATTTGTGGGACGAAGTCGAACGAACCGTCAGACGGCTGGATCCACCACCGTCCAATCTAGCACAACTAGACAGTGCTATCCATCAGGCATGGTGTCAGATTCCTCCCACCACCTTCCAACAATCACTGCAGTTTTAAAGGCAAAAGGTGGCCCAACAAGATACTGACAGGGTGGTCATAATTAGTGATGTCAAGATCCGGATAATTCAAGATCCGGACATCCGGATCTTTTTTTCGGACCTAGGTCCGAGATCCGAGATCCGGATCTTGGTCAGAAATCCGAGATCCGGATCTTGGTCAGAAATCCGAGATCTGAGATCCGAAATTCGGATCCTATATCAGGAAATTGTGTATATGCAAACTTTTTCTGAAAGCAGTTTATAAATGCTTTCATTAAGTGATAGCCTAGTCCTCTTAAGTCCTAATTAGTCTTAATACGCATCCAGCGAAAGGATCCGAAATCCGGATCCGATATCCGAAATCCGGATCCGATATCCAAAATCCGGATCCGAGATCCAAAATCCGGATCCGATATCCGGATCCGGATATTTCTAGATCCGAATCCGGATATATATCCAACGGACATCACTAGTCATAATAATATGCTCACTCAGTGTATTAATCTAGCCACTCACTGTACAGAGGCGACGTATCTTTCTTTTGTTGTTTGCATGTTCTTTTTGTATGAAATCACTTGATGACTGAACGCATTCATTTTTGTCTCTTTGATTTTAGCCTAATAAGGAGCAGTCGATAGAGGATAGTAAAATTGGACAAAGGTTAATGGAAATTGATGTTGTCTCTAAGTCTTCCATTACATCAACTTCAAACAAACTGCAACTTACTCCACCTAAACTCATCCCATCAAAACTAACAACAAAGATGAGCAAGGTTAGTTTTTTGATTTAGTGAAGGAAATTTTTTGATCAAATTTGTCCCCCCCCCCCTTTAATTAGTAATTTAACTTTAAAACACTTTTATTCCCATTTAAGGTTTTGTCACCCAAAAACGATGGCCATCCATTAGTACCGAGCAGAGACTTTGGAAACGTAACCGCTATCCCACCTATCGGCTATTCTCCAGAAATGGGCGTCTACGATAACGGATTTCACGGAACGTCAACCGGATTAGCACTGATAGGCATAGGCAACTCTTGCTCACCTGACAGTACAAAACACTCGCCATGGTAAGATTTTGAAAGCGCAAGAAAACAACAATGCCGGGCTTTGCAAAAGTTCCGTTACACTCTTTACATCCCCCCAAAAATGGACTGCTCATGATTTGGATAATTCCATTTCCCCAAAAGGATCAACTAATATATTGGAAATTACGTGTTAACCTCTGAGTGATTCTAATGTCCACGACAAAAGCGATGGAAACGAAACGAGTAGAGATCGCTGCTCTCCTGCGCGCGGGCCACACGAAGTCCGAGATTGCCAAGCTCCTCAAAGCCAGCCGGATGACCATCCACAGAGTTGCGGACAGGCTCAAGAATGGGAGAGACCTTAAAGATCAACCTCGTTCAGGTAGACCTCGAGTCGTCAACCGTTTGGCTGTGAGAAAAGCCTTCGAACAAGACCCGACGCTCAAAATGACTGCGCTCGCAGAGAAAAAGAAAATTTCGGTGTCCACAGTGTCCAGAGCGGTCAAAGAAGAAGGTGGAAAGAGCGTGAGGCCTCTGCTGACGGATCGGATACGGGAACAACGTCGGGAGCGCTGTCACCGTCTTCTCGACGACTTGAAGAGTCATGGCGAGGGAATTGTCATTTTCTCTGACGAAAAGACCTTCACGGTCGATCCTGTCGACAACAAGCAAAACGACTGCGTGGTAAGCTTCAGCCAGGACATCTCCAAGGTCCGCTACGTGTCTACAACCAAGCGCCCGGGCTCTGTGATGATGCTCGGAATCGTGGCGTCGAATGGCGAGAAAATGCCACCCGTGTGGTTCCCAAGTGGATACCGGCTAATGGCGGCTGATTACAAGGACTTCCTGGCCACAAAAGTCCTTCCTTGGGTGAAGAAATGCGGACTACATCTTTCATCTGGACATCGTGGCGCCCCTGCCAACACGGCCAACACTGTGCAAAACTGGTTGGGGTCCAACATGACCTTCTGGTCGAAGGGCTTTTGGCCTCCGCAGTCGCCAGACCTCAATCCACTTGACTACAGCGTGTGGGCGCATGTCGAGGAGAAGGCCTGTAAGGTCCGTCACAGCAACGTCGAGGAGCTGAAAACATGTGTCAACCGTGTGTGGACCAGAATGAGGAAGGACTGACTACATTCGCAAAGTTTGCAAGGCTTTTCGGCCTCGTCTGGAGCGGGTTCTTGATGCAGATGGTGGCTACATTGATGATTAAATGACTAATTACAATGTTATTCTACATGATGGCACAATAAAAACATGTCTAACTGCATCGTCAACATCGTCGTGTCCATTTCTGTGAGGGTCGTCACGAGTGTAACAGAACTTTTGCAAAGCCCGGTCACCCCGATTTCAAATCTATACCAGTTTTGTTTTGGATCTTTCTAAACAGGCTGCCGGAAAAAAGCAAAAAGAATTCGCAAAAGAAGGCAACGAATCAATCTGCGTCTAACAATCCCTTAGCGGCTCCTACAACTACGACAAGTAATTTAATGAACAATCTGGTGCAAGGCCAGAGCAGTCAGTTACACGACAAAGTGTTATTGACAAAACGAAGATCGAAATACGAAGGAATGGCTACAAGATCTCAGACGGCAACGGACGATTTTACCTTGCCGGATCTTCCTGGTGTTTCAGGTATTATTTACGAGGCCTGTCAGAAAAGAATCCGAACTTATTTTTTTCTGCGAAAACCTGATGGATTTGGATCGCGCGCGCTTGCATGAGCCGACCTTGAACCTTTGTGCGTATGCGTGAATTTTTTCCCGCCTCTCAATAGCGCCAGTTGCTGGCAATCAGCATTAGAGGGAGGTAGTGTGTTGTGCTCTCGTCGGTTTTTGGTTTGAAGGAAAATGACGGAACGACTGGAGCAGCGTTACTTCATCAAATTTTGCCAGAAACTGGGTGACAGCCAGGTGGAAACCATCCGGAAGATTCAGACGGCTTTCGGTGACGATGCTATGGGCATCACACAGATTAAGGACTGGTACAACCGGTCGGCCATCAGCATGCCGAAACGACCAGGTCATTGCCAAAGTGAACGCTTTGGTGATGCGGGACCGTCGTGTGACTATCCGAGAAGTTGCAGAAGAGGTGGGCATCAGTACGTTTTCGGCACATTCCATTCTGACCGAAGATTTGGCCGTGAAGAGAGTGGCGGCGAAATTCGTGTCGACGTCTCACAGGACATGCTGGCCTCCGCAAACAGTGACCCCGACTTCATGAACACCATAATCACTGGTGACGAATCCTGGGTGTACGGGTATGGCCATAGCATCGTCACCGAAAACCTCCAAATCAAAAACCGATGAGAGCACGACACACTACCTCCCTCTAATGCTGATTGCCAGCAACTGATGCTATTGAGAGGCGGGAAAAAATTCACGCATACGCACAAAGGTTCAAGGTCGGCTCATGCAAGCGCGTGCGATCCAAATCCATCAGGTTTTCGCCAAAAAAAAATAAGGTCGGATACTTTTCTCACAGGCCTTGTATTATTCATAAAGGTGCTTCTATTGTTGTGATTTAAGACCAAAGCCTCTTACGAAATGTCGACTAGTTGCCAGCAACTGTGGTTGCGAAAACCAGAAACGATAGGAAACCGAACATGGGAGACCAAATGCGTAAACAAATGGCCGCCACCATTCGCATCGTCCTTAGATTTCACAGATATAAGCAAAAAACACTATCAGGAAGGGCTGGTTGCTCACACAGTGCTTAGATATCAATAGATTCAAGCCACCCCAGCGGTGCACAACTTTCCAGTCGCCAAATGCTTTCTTCTTGATTTTCTGGCCTCTAGCAACTGACGGTTTGCCAAAAACATGTGCGTAAACAATAACTATTCTAGGGTGTGTTTCGATAGACTCATGGACCTTGTGATAGCAAGGTTTTTCTATCTGTGAATCATTTCGATAGATTTCGTGAAGTGGTCTCGCCTGTTTCAATAGAGCCGAGAACTTCGCGAGAAGACAATGCTAGGCCCGATGAAATGGTCTGAGCTTTCGAGGTCATACAGCTTCATGAGAAGCTATCCTGCTTGTTTAAAGAAAACGACATCAAGTTTTTGTTTGGATAGATCAGATATCACGATATTTGCGCAGCTTTGACGAAATACACCGAGTTAGCAAAACTCATGGGATGGCAAGCACATTGATTGATGGGCATGGCTCACGAATTCACAGCGGTAAGAGCTTGGATAAGATTCTGGGAATGGCACGTCGTCGCGAGTTGACGTCTCTTGAACGGGGTACGACAGTAGGTGCCCGGCGCATGGGATGTTCCATTTCGGCAGTGGTGCAGGAATTTGGCTTTCTCCGCTCAACTGTCTCCAGGGTGTATCGGGAATGGCTGGATGAAGGCATCACAGTCCACAACAGGCACCATACCGGGCATCCAGCTGCCCTGAATGATTGTGACCGGCGACACCTGGAACGAATGATTCAGAGAGACAGGAGCTCAACAGTGCTACAAATCAGTGCTACAATTGTTGCTAGTTCAATACTGGCCGCAATAGAAACGTCTCTCGGTGGACAATCCGTCGGAATCTGCATGCCCTTGGGTTTGGCAGCCGTCGCCCTAAACGGGTGCCAATGCTTACCCAGCGTCATCGGACACTCCTGTGTGCATTTGCCACCAACCATCTTGGCTGGACTCTGCAACAGTGGCGTAACGTCATATGGTCAGATGAGTCACGATATCAACTGTATCACGCTGATGGGAGGCACTGTGTGTGGCGCAGACCTCACGAAACGATGGATCCCGCATGCCAACAGGTGGTGGTGCAGAGTGGTGGGGCGTCAGTGATGTTCTGGGGTGCATTTTCCTGGTTTGGAATGGGCCCTCTGGTTATCCTGGACCAAACGTTGAATGGTCCACAGTATCGTCAACTCGTCGGAGACCATCTGCACCCGTTTTTGACATATCAACACCCTGACGAAGTAGCAGTCTTTCAAGATGACAATGCTCCACCACATCGCTCCAGTGTCGTTCGCGAATGGTTCGAGGAGCATGCAGGAGAGGTCCAACGATTGAGCTGGCCAGCCCGGAGCCCTGACACGAATCCCATCGAGCATATCTGGGATGCTGTTGAAGTCAGGCTCCGGGCACTGGATCATCAACTATCTTGGGCTCAGCAGACTATCTGGAGTCAACTACCTCCAGAAGTGTACCAGGGACTTGCAGACTCACTACCACGCCGCATTGCTGCACTCCACAGGGCCAGAGGTGGCCCGACCAGATATTAAGTAACTATCCCATGAGTTTTGCTAACTCAGTGTACTACGACATGTTGATGTCTGCTTTCAACGACGTCAACAGAAAATCACAAGAAATAAACAGTAATGAACAAGAAATCTGATACACCACCTGAAGAAAGCGCGAAAACTCGTAGCGTTTTGATAGCATGATCACTGCGATTCTCACTTTAGCTCTCGTTAGGTCCACGAATCTCTCGAAACACATCCCTGGTTATATCTCGAGGTTGCTGGCAACCAGTCGATATACGTAAGAGGCCTAAATGTTACTCAAAAGATTACCGTTGGATCCCAAAATGAATATTAAGGCTGCATTTGTTTATTTATACGATGCGCACGATTACTGTGGACTGCATGCTGCCATTTGCAACTGCAAAAGGCCCGAGACTACCCTGCTTCTAGCTTCGTGCATTAAATGGGCACAAACTGCACGCTAAGTGCACTGTGATCCCCGAACATCGCACACAAACTGCACGAGAGGTACTCCGAACTGCTAGTGCATTGGGAAAGTTCACATGATTTGAATAAACGAATACACCTTAAGTAATACAAGGGTCAACAATAAGGTCTTTACAATCATCATGGGAGTCTGGGAGAACCACTGAAAGGACACTGTAGCATTAGCCATATTTCTGCAGAGACACCGCAGCAACCTAACGGTCACGAACAACCTATCCATAAAGTAACGGAGCAACAGTTGCGATGAGCATTTTCATAAAGCGAGCGGTCGCACTAATTGCGATCGGAGTCCAACACCGGTCAGCTGCCTCGGTGAGTAGAATCAAAATGGTGGACGAAAGTAGACGAATTCAAGCGTCTGTGATAAGGTTATGTTTGAGGTGGAACAGTTCCTTTTGGGCAAAACAGAGGACTTCTATAGAGACAACAGACTAACACCCGATTCACTGCTCTCCCGTCGTCAAATCTATCTTTGTCCCCATTCTCACCTATGGTCATGAGGCTTGGGTAATGACCGAAAGAGAGCGATCGCGGGTACAAGCGGGTACAAGAAATGAGATTTCTGAGAGGTGTGGCAGGTGTTACACTCCCTACTAGATAGAGTGTACAGCAGCACAATAAGGGAATCTTTAGGTGTTGAGCCGCTACTTCTCCGCATCGACAGATCTCAGTTGCGCTGGTATGGCCACGTGATACGGATGCCAATGCAAACTAGTCTTCCTAGGCAGTTGTCATTTTCCAAGCCGGTGGGTAAGAGACAAGCCGAAAGCTTCAAAGAATGCTTATTGTTGAGGACAACCAAACTGAGGAACTGTGGATAATCCTAATACCAAAGAAGAATTAACAACCTCTTGTCCACATGATTTGTTAACACGTATGTACAATTTATTAAAACGAATCAATACCAAGGCTTCCGCTGATTGATGGCTACACAAGGTAGCCGAAATGCACATACGAGTTAATAAATTGTATGGACAAGAGGTTGTTTATTCTTCTTTGGTATTGTTGGGGACGGAGAAAAAAATCGTGGTGCATTACTTTCTGGGCTACCCTCGTACGTACAATGGCTCTTCCATCATGGCAATTGTAAGGACTTTATGACCGACCTTACAAAACCTTATTTCGGCTCTTTATGCCATAGATTTTTCTTAACTTTTGATTGAGCTAATTTTAAACAAATTTGTTTCCACTTTTATTTTAGGTAGCCCAAACAGGGCATTAAGGTCACAACGTAAAACGGTTTTAGCGCCTGTAAGATCTATTCTAACAAATCTCGATCATTCACCAATCTATAACGTAAGAATTCCTTTTCCATGGTCATGCTTCTTGATTCTCAATTGCTGCATGCTGATTGCTACTTAAAAAGAAGTTTTAGAAATGAAACGAGTATGCCAATAACCTGAATATTACGAAAGTCACGGGGACAAAGACTTTTTTCGTATTATCCAGTTTCGCAATATCCAAGATCTAATTAAAACACCTATAGGAAGTGCAAGTGACTACGTCACAGCTGACGTCATTTGCGCGATGAACGGGCCGAAAGCCTAGGAAATGGGATCGCTGGTTCCAATGTTTGGAACGTTGAAATATACGTACTAGTAACGTTGAAACGGGCGGCCAGTAAAAATGACATCTCTTAAATTATTACGTTAATTTGTGTAATTTATATTATTATTAAGACATATAATACCATTATATAATTTATACATTAATATTATAACGCTTTTTAATCACTTACAGGGTGATTCAGTTAATTTCTGACCATTTCAGTACAATGATTTATTTACCCATTAATGTTTACAAACTTAGCATTTCAGTATGGAGTTTTTATTCCCGTGGAAAAGTCTTGATGATATGCTCAATGTGGCCACCACGAACGTTTTGAACTGCTCGCAGCCGAATGGTGAATTTGTTCATACTCTATCCAGGATTTCTGCACCCACAAGGGTGCAGCATTCGACGATGCTTTGTCGCAGCTGGTCTAGGGTTCTTGGTACTGTAGTGAACACACTGTCTTTAAGGAACCCCCAGAGATAAAAATCACATGGGTTTAGGTCAGGACTTGTAGGGGGGCGAAGACTAAAGTGCTTTCTTCCATTTCTGCTCCAAACTCCATTGCAAATAGTTGTCGCTTCTGTCTTTCAGTGTCTGTTAACTCCTGATAAACGTGGATCTTATACGGGAACAGGTGGAAATCCTTTCTCAAAGTGGTATACGACAGCCCTTCCTTCTTCAATGGATAGGCGGCGAATAGATTTTTTGGTAGGGGAATCGACCAACCTTGTGCGAACATTTTCGACAACTTCAGCCGTTCGAACACGAGCTTCGCTCCTGCCTTTTTTCTTGCCTTTAACACATCCAGTGGCACGAAATTGCTTGACAAAATCCACGATTGCTTGCCTGCCTGGTGCGTCTCGACACTTATACTCCTTCCGGAACTTTCTTTGCACGATTACAGGTGATTTTGTC
Organism: Rhysida immarginata; assembly: GCA_023313115.1. NCBI lineage: Eukaryota > Metazoa > Arthropoda > Chilopoda > Scolopendromorpha > Scolopendridae > Rhysida > Rhysida immarginata. Next base: position 8,153 of record JAHWFO010076943.1, on the reverse strand, counting down.
TCGAAATACCATTCGACAACCTTGCATTTCTGCTCTGTTGATAAAGCGGGTGCCATTTTTCAACAATACGATTTTCCTGCAGCACCGTTGCAACAATACAAACTCCAACTATTTAGAAATTCGATATGGCGCTCATATTCTTTCAATTGTTTATCCCTAATGCACGTCATTCGAGTGAAATGGTCAGAAATTGACTGAATCACCCAGTATTTCGCTGTCACTGTTATCAAAATCGCAGTCGTCACTACCGGTCTTGTTTCATATTCATAGCCATTGCGATGCCCAACTGACAAGTAACCGATAGCGTCCAATGTGTGATGTCACGAATTCGAAACTCCTTCGCGCTTCTCGGCAACTTGTGACGTAACAGTTGCCTAACCATGGCGCCAGTGTCGATCGCAGGGGGAGGGAAAAAATAGTTTTGTATACATTTTATCAGTTTTGTGTACGAACTGAACATTTTTACACATGCTATGTTGTTATTGAGACTTTCATCTTTCATTTTAAACAAAGTTGTTTTGGGTGTGGAGTTTACCTTTAAGCTTAAAACTAAAACTGGACTTTGTTCCTCTCAGGAATGACTTCACGTGACAATAATCACACGAACCCCACACATTCCATTTCCTTCACATAAATGTGAATCAATCTTTTTAAGTCTGACATTGTTATTCAATTCAAATTAATCAAGTTCTTGCCATCAGCATGCAGCATCTGTTTGGCCATCCTATTATTTAGCCATACGAGGCCTGTGAGAAAAGTATCCGACCTTCGGCTGGGGAAAAAAAAAATTACCCACCTGGAGCATTGGAAACCGAATCACCCTCAAGGTAGTCTCCTTGTGACTCCACACACTGCTTCCAGCAGTGCCGCCATTGTTGGAAGCATTCCTGGAAAGCGTCTTTCGGAATGGAGTTTAGCTCTGCTGTCGTTACAGCATAATGTCCTCTCTCGTCTGAAATCGCGTTCCTTTCAATGGCCTCTTGAGTTTGAGGAACAGCCAAAAGTCGCAGGGGGCTAGGTCAGGAGAGTAAGGAGCCTGTTTTTTCGCCAAAAAAGTCTGAATCAAGCTTGGTTTTTGAGGCGCCAATTGCCTGTTGACCACAACTGCAGTCTCCTGCGCCGCACTGCATTACGTAGGCGACGGAGGACATCCCTGTAGTACTCTTTGGCGATTCTTTGACCCTGTGGTGCGTACTCGTGGTGTACCACACGGCGAGAGTCAAAGAAAGCAGTCCGCATCCGCAGCGGCTCAGGCCTCGCAGGGCTCCCAATGTATTAGACTAACTTCGGCGTTAAAGAGCAGAAGCTAGCCAGGAGCAGCTAGTTGATAAATAACAGTCGGATGCCAATTGAATTGTCTCGAAACCTGTAACTGGCTGGGGGAAAACCAACTGCCCCCTGTAACCAAATAGGTTGGGGTATATATCAGTTCGTTATAGGGGAGTCTGGGGGGCACAGCCCCCCAGTCTTTTTTAAAAAAATTCACTCCGATGCTACAATTGTTTTTCGACTGGTAGCTCCTGGCCCGCATCTACTGTTTGTCGTCGGAGTTAGAGTCCAATGCAATGGGAGCCCTGCGGGCCCCAAGACGCTGACATCAGCATCATTTTCACATTGCTGCGCACTTGGCGGGGCTTCTTTGGTGCAATTTGATCCAGTCGTTCCGTCATTTTCCTTCAAATCAAAAACCGACGAGAGCACAACACACTACTTCCCTCTAATGCTGATTGCCAGCAACTGACGCTATTGAGAGGCGGGAAAAAATTCAGGCATACGCATGAAGGTTCAAGGTCGGCTCATGCAAGCGCGCGCGATCCAAATCCATCAGGTTTTCGCAAAAAAAAAATTAGGTCGGATACTTTTCTCACAGACCTCGTATGCAATCTAAAGATTTTATAATTTATTTTTTTTTTCTCGTTGTTGTAGGAAACTTCTCCAAGTCCACCAAATCAAATGAACTCAGGGTTTCCATTTATGTGAACAGAACTTTAATTCTTTATTTTTTTTGAACCTTTGATCTCAATTCAAAAAGACGTGTATATACATTCGTACAACTTCGCATCTAAAAAACGTGAGGCATCATGGGCTTTGAAACAAAGACTCTCGTTGTAAATGTTATCTTTAAAGGGAGAAGCAATTCTATGTCCTCATTTCGTAAAGACTTAACCGAACTCGATTCAAATCTTTGTCTGAAATTTTCAGATTTGAACGTTCTGTGGGAGCGTGCAGGCTCTTCATCATTTAGATATCATACTTGTCATGGGACATTGTACATAGGCTCATTTTCTTGTGATCATTGTGTAAATTTTCTAATTTTTTAAATAACATTGCGTATCAACAAATGTTAAACTTTTCTTTTAGAATCATTCAATTTTCTTTTATAACTGTGATTACCAAGTGAGAATAAAATTAAAAATAATTTTTTTTAAACTTCATCAACTAGATAAGTGCCTTCCTTTTAAACACTTTTACAAAATCTTTTACGAGGTGCGTACCTTTGGCCGGGAGAGATCAAAGCTCTGCCGTCACTATCTGCATAATGAGACTGAAGTCTGGTTCCTTTCAGCGGCATTTTGAGCTTGGGGAACAGGATGGATTAGTAAGGAGGCTGATGGACTAAACGAGTACTGTTTGGACAGGAACTTCTGAATCAGATGCTGGGTGCGTTCTCGTGATGAAGCAAACGAGTTCCTGTTGCCCAAAGGTCGGGTCGCTTCCCTCGCACAGCATCATGAAGGTGCCGAACGACCGTCAGATAGTACCGTATTTCGGTAGTAACGCCGCGGCGGCTGATACGCCGCAGCAGCAAAAATTTAACATAAATGTAAAATCTCCGACAGTAGCGCCGCAGCGGCCGATACACCGCACCCCCCACCACCACACACGTAATCAGTAATCTAAAAACAGTTTTCTTATAAGCTTCAATAAAAGTAATACGCATTTCAGTGGGGAAAATTTTTTAATTTCTTACATAAAATATATTTCTGCATACATTTCCTCCAGCGCCGAATACATTTCGTCGAGTCCTGCCTGCACGATTGCTCTTAGGCCTTGCTGCCGCACGATTGCTCTTAGGCCTTTTCAATCTTGGCTGTTAGTTTAAACTTTAAAAGCTGCTTTTTCCCCTTCCGATGGAGGGGAAGATATACTCCACCGTGCTCTTGCTTATAATAATAATAATAATAATAATAAAATACTGGTGCACTCAAGCCATTCTGATGTGGAACATACTTCGAGATGGGATATGCTTTCACTGTCGGCCATTATTGCAAAGCGAAAGTGAAATTTAACTTTTAAATCTGATCGCGTTTGAACGTGATCAGATTTAAAAGTTGATAATGTTGGTCGTGTAGTGAATGATAAGGGCGGGAAGTTTTTATATGCAGAGCTCACGTTGATCGATGAACATGGGCGGACTGGCAGTCTAAATCGTACCGGGAAAAATCGGCAAAAGCGGTCCTCCATCACGGGAAAGTAAATGCATCCGTCCGGCCCATCGGGATTCAATCATCGGGGGTGACCCGGTGATTCAATCTGCCGCTGTCGATGAACGCTCACGCTCGATCGCTATCGGAGTGAATTTTTAATTAATAGGATGCGAACTCATCGATAAATATGAATCAAGGAATACATTGTCACTACTCATTTTATACCGTTGAAAGAACGATATGAAGTAGGCCTAAAATCATGTGTAGAATCGTTTTTTTTATTTTGTTTTTGTAAAACCTCCGGCAGTAGCGCCTCGGCGGCTGATACGCCGCACACGCCGAATTTTTAACTTTTAATAACAGAAACGCCGCGGCGTTACTACCGGAAATTACGGTACTCTTTTGTGAATGGTTTGGCCTTTCGAGAAAATCGAAAAACTGACAGGCGTGTACTACAACTCGCAAGCTTTGCATACCAACTGCACGCATGTGGAAGAAGGTCACCTATGCCTTATTGCCAAAGGAGAAAACCCGCATAAAGGTCCGATACTTTTTTGTACACACCTCGCGCAAACCATTAAGGGATGACATACACCAAAAGGCTAAACTAGTTGTCACCACATAACCATTTGGAACAATCGTATTTGGACAAACGATCCAAGTATGCTCGTCAAGAATTCTTTAAAAAAACATGTTTAATTTGAGAGAGAGGTTAAAAACTGTTTATTCAATGTATACGGAGGGTTGATTCAGATAAAACGAGACTACTTAAAACGCCGCGTATGACCTTGACGAAATGTGATTTGTATGACTCGTCCACTATTCATGGGCATTAGCTTTGTATACACTTGTTGCTGTTATTTGGGACATTTCGTGCTGAAACATGGCTTCCAAAACCACAGCTTTTTGGTAAGGGCATATGTTTGGCCTTTCCGACGCTAACTTCAGTCTTTCGTGCATTGTGGAATGATGCAAACGAAATGGCATTGTGGTATCCAAAGCTACTGTGGGTTGAATAATCAAAAAGAACAAATTGCGACCATCTAATGAACGTGGACGAGCAGAGAAGCAGACCAGAACAAGTCCCAGCCGACACGCCCAACTCGGGTGGTGCGAGAAATCCGGTCTTAAGTGCTGAAATAAAATCCCCCCACACAGAGAAGTCTACCCCAAAGGAAAGGTATTTCACAGGCAACAGTCTCCAGAATGATTCATGACAATCTTGGGCTGGAGCGACGTCATAAAGCACGCGGTCACACAACTGAGCACTGCCAAGTCATCTGTGGCTTACTACAGGAAGATGGAACAGGAGACGGGCATACGAGTTATTCCCTTCTCTCATGTGCCTGTAAAATCTCCTGATGCATCACCGATGGATTTCTGTGGTTTTAGTCTCCTGAAACGACGGCTCGGAAGTCGCCGACCAAGAACCGTTGATGGGCTATGGAAAGTGTGTCAGCAGGTGTGGAACGAACTTCCCATGGAGTCCCAACTCAAACTCAGCCTACTTCAGTGGAAATTACGGTGCCGGGCGATAGTCCAACAACGTGGCTCTCACATCGAACACAACCGATGGTGGCGCCATGGTATTACACCATCGTAACAGAACTGCAAAGTCGTCTCATTTTATCTGAATCAACCCTCCATATACCGACGCTAGCTACACATTTTTCCCATTTCTCTGGCAATTTTTTGATGCCCTCCCAGAAAAACCACACAGTTGTGCGAGGTGGTCCAGTCATCGAGCCATTTCTCCAAGAACTCCAAGACTGGCAAGTTTTACAGCCAGGGGATTGATTAACTAGAGACACGTTGGCAGAAGGTGCTAGATGCCAACAGGGATTACCTTGGGGCCTAGCGATACGCTACTGTTTGTGTGCATCATTTTGTTTTCCGGAAGTAAACACGACAAGAACTTTTGTGGTTACCTAGTAAATGTTAAAGGCGGTTCACATTCAGCCACTTCTGGTGCACTGGACGCGATTTTGGTTGCCAGAGCAGTTTCACAATCAGCAAATTCGCGGCGAAAAGCGGGTTAGAACCGACAACTGAAGTGTTGGAATTTTCAGAAATCGCTTCTAATGCGCAGCCAATCAGCTACGAGTGAGCATTTCTCCAGTCCCAGAATCCTTAGCAACCGTTTCTAACCCACTTCCGCCAGTCAAGTCAGCCATATTGAAATTCACCGATAGCGTGTTTTCTGTCACTTTTCCTAATAAATAAAAAAATTTCACTTAGTAGAATGACGTCCAATTGGAACGGAAATGTTATTGAAGGAGAGGGAAAGCTTATGGCATAAGAAAAAAAAAGTAGGTCCAAATTTTAGCAACAGATGGCGTTGTAAGCGTCAGAATATGTAAATGAAAATACCTTCATGCGCACGACTCATTTCATTTGTTACAAAACAGCTGCTGAGGCGGCAAGTCGGAAATGCTAGAATTATCAGCCGTCATTTCCCTACAGCCTGGCCGCCCTGATCACATGATCTTAATCCGTGTGACTTCCGGCTGTGGGGTTCTCTGAAAGATGTTGTGTTCAGTGCTCCGATTGCAAACTTAGCGGAATTGAAGGCACGCATTGCGCAACACGTTCTGAATGCGACGCCGGAGACATTTCGATCAGTTGTGGAACATGCTGTTTCTCGATTTCAACTTGTTGCACAGAACGCTGGACAGCATATTGAACATGTTTTGTGCCAGTCTCCCGCAATTTAAAAAACCGATTTGATGGATGCTTTGCACACTGAACAGTACAATTGGTTTAACGTGTAACTTACACCTTAGTCTTTCTTTTACGATTCATTTGTAGTCGAAATTCTGATGCTTACAGCGCCATCTGTTGCTAAAATTTAGACAGACTTTTTTTTCTTATGCCATAAGCTCTCCCCCTTCTTCAATAACATTCCGTTCCAATTGGACACCATTCTACTAAATGGTTCTTTTTTTATAGCGTTTTGAAACTTAAACTTTAATTATAATCACCCTGTATATACCGAGTGGGCAAGAAATAACGTGGGGTGTTCAGAGCTCCCTAGCGGGAATTCTATTAGGCCAAATGCAGTACATTTTGGTGTATATACTTAGTGGAACATGCAGTTTTGCAGTTTCGATTTCTGAAAAAAAAAAAAAAAAAAAAAAAAAAAAAAAAAAAAAAAAAAAAAAT
>JAHWFO010076941.1:288-18309 GCA_023313115.1 Rhysida immarginata | reverse complement strand
GGGGGGGGGGTAATCGTTCTATTACCTACCTTCATCTGCTTTTGGTATCATGCTCTAGACGATTTATCGAACGAGATCGTCTGCACTATTATCGAAACATCCAACAACAGGCTGTTGAATGTACATTCAACTCAAAAAAACAAAACACAGCTAAATACCAGTTAATGCAGGTTTCGGGTTGATGACAGCATAAAGCGAAATTAGATAGTAATGATCATTTATAAAGTTTATTAGGAAAGTCTCAGCCCCCCGAATAGCAGTTTTTCGGTCATTCCTTAATTTAACAGATTGGACCACGATTTTTGCCAACTCAACCGATGTTAATTCTTTATTCGATGCTTTTTTTAGCACACCTACGTTTAGGCTACGCTCGTTATTTTTCTCTATCGATCTTTAGGCCTCCTCTTTCAAATACCACTATTCGTAAACCTTGGATTACCCCTTACTTGTTAGCTCTTTCTAAACGTAAAAACTCTCTTTATCGTCAATCGCGCAATAACCCTAACCCAAAATTAACACGAAAATTTAAAACTCTTTCCAATAAAATTCGTCACTTGATAAACAATGCTAAAAAATTATATTACAAACATCTTTTTCATGAGATTTCGACTAATAAGTCAAAATGGAATACCCTTAATAAACTCTTAAAAAGGTCCATTTCTCATAACTCCCCTTTTCAACAGTCTGATAATATAGACTCTTTATCTCTAACCAATTTTCTTAATACCCTTCTTCCCTCCTCCTCTTCCTTACCGGTTTCAACTCTCGATTACCCTTATAGTGTTTCTTTTAATTCGCCATCATTTTTTGTGGTTCCTACTACTCCCGAGGAGGTCGCTAAAGTTGCTGTACAATTAAAGTCTTCGCCTGCTCCTGACCCATTAGGCCTCCGACCGGACATTATAATTTCAGTTATCCAAAGCCTTGCTTCTCCACTTGCTGATATTTTTAACCACTCTATCTCTTCTGGCTCATATCCTAGTGCCTTAAAGATAGCCAAAATTTTCCCAATTTTTAAAAAAGGTGACCCTAATGGTTACTCGAACTATCGCCCTATTTCTACCTTGCCGATTTTCGCGAAAATTTCTGAGAAACTTTTCTATTCCCGCCTTTCTCAATTTATTTATATTAACAATTTCATCAATTCTTCGCAACATGGGTTTATGCCGAATCGCAATGTCGATACAGCCTGCTTTGATCTCTTAGAGTTTTTATCAGCCGAAATGTCCGCAAACAAATATGTTGCTACGCTTTTTGTAGATTACTCTAAAGCTTTTGACTCTATCCCACTTCCTCTGTTGTTTTTCAAACTATCTGTTTTCTTCAATATTCGAGGCCTCCCTCTTAATTGGTTGACTGAATTGTTAACGGACCGTTGTTACTTCATGGTTCTTTTCGATAAGACTTCGACAACCTTAGTCAGGAATCAAGGTTTACCCCAGGGTTCTATTCTCTCTCCTCTTCTTTTCAATTTGTTTATCAATGATTTAATTACGGCTCTTTCTCCTATTCCTTCTATACTTTATGCTGATGATGTCACCTTTTTATTCTCTGACCTAAATATCACGAATCTTATTTCTGTAATTAACCACCTGCTAGTCAATTTGAAATTGTGGAATTCCGCCAACTCATTATTAGTTAACGTCGATAAATCTAAACTTATGTTCTTTTATCAGCGTAATAAACGTAGCATTCCTATCAATCCTCCCGTTTACTATGGTTTTCATCTCCTTAACACTACTAACTCTTTTAAATACCTAGGCCTTACCTTATCTCACGATTTATCCTGGGATAAGCATGTTGACATCTTACTCATTAAATTAAATAAAAATCAAGGAATGATTTCAAGACTTCAATTCCTCCCACAACATATTTTATTACTCCTTTACTATTCTTTGATTCATTGTTCTTTATGCTTTGGCATCATCTTTTGGGGGTCCACTACCTCTTATAATCTTACTAGACTCCTTAAACTGCAGAAATTGTTTCTCCGTACCCTTTTGAAACTCCCTAAACCTCATACTGTTTCACACTTTTTTTCTTCTCTAGGAATTTTGACTATTAGCCAAATCTATTTTATCGGCCTCGGTGGCTCAGTGGTTTGCGTGATCGCCTCTGATGCCCGAGTACGCGGGTTCGATCCTGGCCGAGGACGACGAGGATTTTTCAGGGGGAAATCCTGAGATCACGCACTTCCTTCGGAAGGGAAGTAAAGCCGTTGGTCCCGTGTAGTCGTTTGCCGGCTGCACGTTAAAGAACCCTTGCGAGGCAAAATTTGCGGCCCCTATAACGCCGTCCTGAAATGGCCATAGCAGTTGAAAAGGACGTTAATACCAAACAAACCAAACCAAACCAAACCAAATCTATTTCATTCAAATATGTTCTTTTATATACAAATCTATTAATCAAATGTTAATTCTATCATCCCCCATCTCCATACGGAAACACTCAGATGTTCATAATTATACTACTCGCAACAAGACTGCGATCAGCCTGCCCTTAACTAAGAAGAACTTTGAGCGTAGATGTGTTTCATATTCCGGGGTCGGATGCTGGTCTCAGCTTCCTACTAATATATGTTCATTATTTCCTTATGTCGTATTTAGGAAAGCAATTCGAACTTTTTTAATGTCTAATTATCTACTTTGAATTTAAATCACATTTTTTTGTTTCTTTTCTCTGTTTGTTGTCTTTATTTTTATTAACTATTTTCTGTACTTAGTTTTATCTTGGTTACCTTCGGGGACCTACTTGTCGGCCTTATCGGCCATATGGACCCCGAAAGGTAAATTGTAAAAAATTAAAAATAAATAAATAAAAGTAAATAAATAAAAATTTAAAATAAAGTAATTTTATTAAATGATTAATTAATAACACACAGCCTCTGAAAAGAAGGAAGTTTACACTAACACTGAATCAGGAGCGTAGCTAAGGGAGGCAAATGTGTGCGAAGTACACGAGCGCAACGAATTAGCACTTTAAAAACAACGAAATATCTCAATGAGAGAATGCAAAAAATATAAATTACAAATATATACAATCAATGAAAAAGCAAAATACAAATTAATAAAAAAACTACGTTCGAAGTGTTTGTTTTTCCATTAAATTCACGAAATAATTTTATCAACGTCTGTAGCTTCCATAGATTTAGCTTGAATCCACCGTTGTTTTATCCCTGACGATCCCCCTCTAGTGTTAAAAAGTTGAACTCCCGCTGGCACGGAGGAAAGCATTGAAATGAGAGGCGATACGGAGGCCTAATATCTCGAAGGCCACGCCTTGAGTCAATAAGTTCGTCAACTCGGCGCATATCGTCGCTGGCGTACTATACAGCGCACAGGTTGCATAACTTGATGAAGTCTTATAAGTTCCTCTCTCGGTCCAGAGAGATTTACAGAGAAAATACGAGGGGATATCAGACAGTAAAGCTATTTATTTTTTTCAGATAAAATTACAAAAATACAGGCAAACAACTAAGTGCAGCTGAAACTACACGTGTTTATCTACGTTTCCACATAGGCACCTTGACGATTAGGCATTTACCCCAACGCTTCACCAGTTTCAGAATACCCTGCTCATAGAATTTCGTCTGCTGTGAATACGGAAGGGGCTCGGCAGATTTGAATTCCTCGTCAGTCTCAACCTATGAAAACCCAGAAATCTCTTCATGGGACAAAGAGGCTGAACATCCAGAACCTCCAGTTTGTTTTGACGATGTTCGCCATTTGCGGGCTTGCGTTGTCATGAAGAAGTCGAACACCGTTTCTTCTTTCTGCTGCTTATCCTAAATAGCGCGCCGCAGTTTATTCAGCGCTAATGACCAAGAATGGCGTCGGCTGATGTCACAATGTAATTATTTCTTTTTTGGGGCCGTCCACAAATTACGTCATCATTTTTCCAAATAATTTGATATCCCTCCCCCCTATGTCGCGCACATGTCAGATTTTTGGAAACCCTCCCCCCCTTCGGTCATATGTCATCCTGACACAAAAAGTGACAATTAAATTCTATTAATCAAGATGTATCGAGGTAATAAATAAAAACAATGCAAACACACAGAAAAAACATTCCATTTATTGAAATATTTACACATCTTTAATCCATGGTGAGGTAGCCCAAATCTCCAAATCTTTAATTATTACAGACGTATATTTTTGAGGTTGGTTCAGAAACGATTCGCTAGCCACACAAAAACCATCATTATTTGTACCAGGTCTGCAAATATGAAACCGGAATTTGCCTATAAATGCCCTAGCTGTCAATGTAGTTACCGCCAAACCGCGTCGTTGGCACCATTTTCTTACTCTGACGTCTGACAAAGATTTTCAACTCACTACAATACAACTTTCATACAACAGCATGGTTTGTAATAATAGCGTTGAACATGTCGAATTTTGTGCCTGGAAATACGATTTGCGGACAGCATTGATTTCCTCTTACCATTTGAAGAAAACTGCTGCAGAATCGCATCGAATGCTTGTAGAAGCTTACGCTGAGCATGCTCTTGGTAAATCACAGTGCTTTGAGTGGTTTAAAAAATTTAAAAGTGGCGATTTTGACGTGAGAAACGAAGAACGTGGAAGTTATATATTATGATCTGCTGAAACCTGGCAAGACCGTTAATACTGAACGCTACCGACAACAAATGATCGATTTGAATCAACCTTTGCGTGAAAAACGACCAGAATATCAAAAAAGGCAATACAAAGTGATCTTGCTTCATGATAATGCACCATCACACACAGAAAAACTTGGTCAAGGAAACAATTGAGCGTTTAGTTGGGATATACTTTCGCATGCGGCTTACTCACCAGATTTGGCTCCGTCCGATTACTACTTATTTCCATCGATGGGACACGCACTGCTGAATAGCACTTCGACTGGATTGACGACCCATTAAAATGTCAATTACCGACGATTGTACCAACAGTGCAGAATATCATGAGCATGGATTTTCATCTACCTTCAAATCTTGTACAATAAATCTTCTGGGTCATGAGATCTATCAAACTAAAATAGAAATTTAATGATGATTTTTTTAAATCATATGGTTTGAAAAACTTGGGTAGATGTGGCAACATATTATTAGCTCACCATATTGAGGGAACATGGGATAAAGGCTGATTTCCTTTAGCATTAAAACAGGCACTGATCTGCCCTATTTTTAAAACAGGTGACACAAATGACTTAAAAATTACAGAGCTATTTCCTACTTCCTTCTGTTTATAAAATTACTGAATCCATCATTTTCAAACCGATGAACGATTACTTATAGTTGAATTTACCGAAATTCCAATTTGGAGGTAGACCTGGGAGGTAGATCTTCCTCGCAAGATCTCAGATTATCAATTATAACGGAAGCGGTAGATGCTTTAGACCACCATAAAACCTTCGTTATTTTTATATCAAACATATCCAAGGCCTTCAATACGGTTCCAAGAGAGCAACTGTGTGCAGAACTGGAGGCCCATGGCATCACCGGTAAAATGTTACCTTTAGCAAAAGACTTGCTCAGTAATCGTATTAATTATATTAGGAATGATAACAACGTATTGTGTCATCCGTCCATCCGAGATATACCACAGGGACCATCAATTAGGAACACCTTATTTGCGACCCTATTAGCTCCATTAGCCAAATTACCATTAAAATTTCAAATCAAGGCCTTTGTCGATGATGTGATACTAGTTAAAAGTTAGGACAACTGACTAGATCTAGATATTACTTATCATATTAATATGAATGTTGATACTCTGCATCACTGGTTCCAAGTAAGTGGCATGGCCTTAAATAAGAACAAAGCAACAACTTTGGTCGTAAGTAGAAAGAACCCTGTTTTAGCGTCAGCGAAATTTTTAGGAGTCTTTCTCGATACTCACCTCAATTTCCTTCCTCACAGGGAGAATCTTATTAGTCAATAGAATAGATTACAGTTTAAAATAAGATAATTACGTCAAATGTTGACGAAAAGAGAGATGATTTCGATAGTTAAATCAATGATTATGGACTACCAGTGTGGGCTACATCTCATAAGTTTATGCTTAACAGATTAAAGGTGGCCTACAACAACATTATACGTGTTGCCTTCGGTATTTATGGATACCAGTCTATCACAAATACCTGTAATGAATATAAGTTATTCACGTTTGACTCGATTGTCATCTGGTCAAAGCTGCGGGAACTAGTGAAAGCACTCAATTCGACTATACGCCCAGCACATTATATTAAAAATGGCTTTCTGAGACAATGGATAGTAAGCAGACCAAGAAACTTTTGATTCAACCACCAAGTATTGTCTCCAACTTCCGAGATAACTTTTTTACTAACCACCACGTGTTACGATGTTGACTAAGTAACTCGGAAAGTACTTGATGGAATTCGATCAAACTTTAACCGTATTTTAGTTGCGGCATTTTTATTTGTGTTCATATCTCGGTTATCGTTCCAATTCGAACCCATGTTCATATCAACTTTTCTACGTAGAATCATCCGTACTACCTCCTCTAAAAGTTTGTGACAGGGTTTCAGATACACCTGTATATTTGTTCAATAATTTCTCACTAATGTCAATTTCTCCCAGGATTGACCGGAGATGGAAGAGTTCCCGTATGGGTGCAATTAGCATTATACACCTGTATATTAATTTGCATGGGATTATAAATTGCTCACATTTTAAATCTTGTAACTTTTAACTGAAGATGGTTTAAAACCGAAACGCGTATTAAAGATAAAAATCAAGCTTGTTGGAAATTTGAACCTGGATGTCACTGTTCTTAATTCATTGTGAAATATGGAACAATGCAATCTAAGTAAAACCACGGATGGAAGATATCTTTTCCAACTGTGGTAAAACAGTCTCGTATACTCATGTAATTAATTCCCTGCACTTCCTGTGTGAAATTGGAGGGGTTGCGTTTCAAAATTTTCCTGAAGTCAATTACAAATTTACATTTATTTATGTATTTGATTAGTGATTACTGTCATTTTGGGCAGAACCCCCAACCCCTCTTCGTCATTCTCCGTCAGCATTCCGCAATCCCCCCTCCCCCTTGGATGAATGACGTAATTTGTGGACGACCCCTTTTCCGGGGCAAGTTTAAAATTTTACTCACTTGCTTACTGTAATTACATCTTTAGCATTACATAAAAACTTGTTTCTTTTTTATTTATTGTATTTGTAAGAAGTATTGGTTTGATTGAGACGATGGAAGGATATCGCAAGCATGTAAATCTTTGAATCCGAAGTTAAACAAAAACGAATGTAAACACAGGAAATGACACTCACCTATTGATAGCAGCGTTGACGGTTGACCCACCAGGCAGAAACTCTGCGAGTAGGATGTCTTGTCTATCCCAAAAAACTGTAAGCATAATCTTCCGAGCTGAAGGAGAAACTTTGAATTTTTGGCGAACCGGAGAATCTGGATGTTCTGAACCAGTTTCAGAGACCCTGAGGGTTCAAGTGTGAATTGCAAGACCCAGAACTCATCGCCTGTGACAATACCATTCACAAACGCATTTTCATCCTGAATATACCGCTGCAAATTTTGCAGACTGCACGCCTTGTTGCCAGTCTGTTCTGGTGTCAGACTTGTTGGAATCCAACGAGAACAGACTTTCCGGTATCCAAGCTTCTCATGCACCATATCCGATGCAGGTCCATAGGATATGTAAAGCGTTTCACTCACTTCTTTCAAGAAAATTAAATGAGCTTCTCTGATTTTGTTGTTAATAATGATATTGGCTGGTGTTGCCGCTGACGCAGCCCCTCCCCCCCAGAATGCTGTTTATGCAGCCTCTTCCTTCAGAGAAACATTTTACACCATTTTAACACATCATGATAGTCCGGACAGTCGGCATCCGTAAACTTCAACCATTTCCCCATGAATCTAATCGAGTTTCTTACCTTTTGCGATATGAAACCTCATAACAACTCGCTGTTTTTCTTATAGCGGCCATTTGTAAAACGACTGGCAGCACGTATTGCGCGTGCCCAGGAACAATGTTATGCAATGCCTGTGCATGAACTCAGCCTTCTTTTTAGCTATGCTAACTTTTACACAGCGACTATACAGGGTGTTTCTAAATGGAAAGACAATAAGTATCTAGCGTGATCCTTTGCATGATAACAAACTTAAAGTTCCTTATGCTCAAATTTTAAGGGTCTAAACATCACACGAAGTTCTCTAAAAGCTGGCGGAAAACGTCATTTAAACGTCACCGTTTTCTCGTGGCATTATGTGAAGTGTTGGTGCAGAATGTTCATCAATGACGTAACGACGCAATTTAAATTTTGAGTTTTCGACATTTTCGATAAGGAACTTATTGCTTCTATTGATGCATGGAATCACACTATGTACTTATTGTCCTTCCATTTAGAAACACCCTTATATATTCCGTTAAAAATAAATGGCGTTACTTTCTGATATCCCCTCGTAGATCTACGATCTCTTCTGTCTGCTTTGAAGAACAGTTGAATGCGTGCGGCGGAATTCAAGAGCGTCGCAGTTTGAGCAATGGGTGAACGTAAAATTCTACCAAAAGTGGGTAACTCAGCTAGTAAAGTCTTTCAAACGATTAAACAAGTGTAAGGCGATGAAGCAATGAGCTGTATTGCTGTGTTCAAGTGGCACAAACATTATGTAGAAAGGAGAGAAAAATTGGAGGATTATTTGCTTTGCCAGGTTGGGCGATTTATCCTACAGGAGGCTTCAGGACATCCGCCCAAGAAGCGGCAGAGGATAGAGTACAAAGAAATGCAAAGAAGACTGAAGATACTCTGCAACCAGTTTCGAGAAAGAGTGAAGCCCATAGAGGAAGTTCTGACCGGCCTGGGACATATCATTCGGCTTAACAATATAAATCATTTAATTGTAAATATATGTATGGTTTACTTTGCTATTACTGTTTGTAAAATCCAAAAAATAAAATTAACAATATTTTTGTTTAAAACGTGATATATGTTGGATATAAAGAGTATCGCACATATTATTGTTGAACAAATGGCGTTGGATTCAGGGACGGTACTGGCGCGATGCGACAGGAATGGTACTCAAAGGAACATGGTTGTGCGCATGCGTTTCTTATGGGTGCAACTAAAACCTGATAGCATGCAGGCCAGCCTACACCACCGCGAAGGTTTATAACGAAATGTCAGTGTTTTCTTTCAATGAAATGCTTAATGAAATCTCAATGAAATGTTTTAATGAAATCTCAATGTGAATGTAGAAACCATTCATTGTTATTATTATTATTGACAATCTCCTTAACCTAATGAACTCTTATCTTACTGAACGTAAAGCTTATGTCGTTATTGGAACAGGTAAATCTCATCCTTTCTCTCCTGTTACTGGCGTACCTCAGGGTTCCGTACTCGGGCCTCTTCTATTTAACGTCTTCACGTCCGATCTACCACAAGCCCTCCATGGAGTAAACGTACTCATGTATGCGGACGAGACAAAAATTTATAAAAAGATTGTTGATTTGTCAGATGCACTTATCTTACAGAATGCTATCCAAGAATTGGCCCAGTGGTCCTCTAAAAACCATTTGACTCTTAATTACCCCAAATGTTTTAGATGCACTTTTACTAACAAACGTTATCCGATTACTTATCCTTACAATATTGATCAACACCCCACCTTAAAGAAAACAACTGTTAGAGACTTGGATGTGATATTTGACCAAAAACTTACTTTTCATGACCAAATTGTTCATGCTAAACAAAAAGCACTAAAGGCCCTTGGGTCTATTCTGCGAAATAGTGCTAGCTTCACTCAGAAGAGTACTTTTCTTCATCTATATACCTCTCTAGTTTTACCAATATTAATGTACTGTAGTACGATCTGGAACGGATGCACCCAACAACAGGCATATTCTCTCGATAAAGTTCAATCAATCTTTTTGAGATTTCTGAACCATAGATATCCTTCCTCTCAAACAGTATTACCATCTCTCACCATGAAACGTGATCAATATGACTTGACCATCTTAAGAAAAATCATTTCCGGAGCAGTTGATGTTGATATTATTTCAAAAATTCGTCTACGAGTACCTCAGCTCTCTTCTCGAGAAACACTGATGCGTCTCCATCCAACGCTTATGAAGAAAGCACATGCTCGACGATCCCCACTTTTTCGAATTCAGTCCACCTACAATAGATTGCAGAGTTCTTTCGATATTTTCAACTGATATGTTTTTATTTTTTTTTCCTACATTGTTTCTTTAAGTTTGTTTGTTTTCATGTATGTTGTTCTTTTTTGGCTTCGGCTGTTTGAACTAATAAACTGAATTGAATTGAATTGAATTGAATTATTATTATTATTTATTTGACTCTCAGCCTATGGGCTGGTACATAAGTGTATACACAGTTATATAAAAAAAAAACAGGTGCATATATACATTTGATAAAAAGTGAAAATGGTGAAAATGAGATAAATACAATGCAGTGAAACGTAATTAGTTATTAGGCATGTTGAGAAATTTTCTGGTAATATGACACGTGCTGAGGATGACTTCTTTTTGTAGTTGTAGTAGAATATTTTGCTGTAGTTGTAATTGTTGTAAAGAATCGTGGATAGACTTTGGGATGATACCTGTAGCAGAAATGATTATCGGAACTATATGTATCTTTTTTTGTTGCCAAACTCGTACAATCTCTTCGGCAAGTTGCTGGTATTTGGCGTGTTTTTCTTAATGGCTATTATGTAAGTTGTGTGTACTAGGGATGGTTATATCTATAAGATAGGTGGTTTGATTATGCTTATCCATTAATATGATGTCTGGACGGTTAGCGGTGACAGGCTTGTCAGTGATGACACTACGATCCCAGAGCAACTTATGTGTGTTGTTTTCAAGTATTGTGCCTGGTGTATATAAAAAATTTGGTTTTTTTTCTGTCAGTAACTTATATTTAAGGGCAATTTGTTGGTGAATCACCTTGGCGACATTGTTGTGTCTGATTAGGTACTCCGTTGCGGCAAGATATTTGCAGCTGCTAATGATGTGATTTATGGTTTCACAAGGTGTATCACATCTCCGGCATCGATCTATAACTTCTGGGTCTTTTATTATGTGTTTTCTGTAATTATTGGTTGGTATCACTCCATCTTGTATAGCTATCATAAAGGCTTCTGTTTCCCTGAAGACATCTCCACGAGCCAACCATAAGTTCGATGCTCTATTATCGACCAGTTCCCTGGTTAGATCGTGGAAATGGCCTCCATGGATTGCCTTTGACGCCTATTTTTGCCGAGTGTCGTCTTTACTTCCAGGTTGGATGTTGATTTCTGCAGCGAATTGTAGAGGAGTGTAGTTCTTGTCAGTTTGCACCACTGCTTTATGTAAGGGTGATGTTTCTTGTTGCCGATAGAAATAATTTCGTAGCTTAAGGAGCTGGCGTTCATGCAGGGATTTGATATCAATAAGTCCCCTGCCTCCTTCTGCTCTTGGAAGAGTCATTCTTTCGGTGCATGCTTGGGGGTGATGGGAACCGTATTTAGTTAGTATGGTTCTAATGGTGCGTTGGAGATCGTCTAAGTCAGTGGGGGTCCATTTGATGATTCCAAAGGAATAGGTCAGTATTGGGATGGCAAAGGTGTTAATTGCTTTTATGTTGTTTCTTCCATTCAGTTGGGTTTTTAGAAGTTGGTGCAGTCTGCTTCGGAACTGGTGCTTGAGGTTAGCTTTTATGGTAGTATGGTTTATTCGTGTAGGTTGTTTTACTCCTAGGTATTTGTACCAATCGTCTGCTGTCATGAACTCGATGCCAGGTGGTATGGGTGCATCCTGTTCTTCTAGTTTGCCTTTATTGATGTGAAGGGTATTGCATTTGGCTAGACCAAACTGCATTCCGATATCATGACTGAATTTTGCTGTAGTATTTATCATGTGGTTCAGCTGTGTCTTATTAGAGGCATAGATTTTAAGATCATCCATGTATAAGAGGTGGGATATGGTATGCATTTTGCGACGATGTTCAGTTAAGTGGTAGCCATATTTGGTGTTATTCAATAGGTTACTAAGGGGGTTAATTGCAAGGTTAAACCAGAGGGCGCTCAAGGCGTCACCTTGAAAGATACCTCGCTTGATGCTGATATCTTTGATTATTGCTGTTCTTGATTGAGAGATTAGAAGTAGGGTAGTTGTCCACTGTTGCATGCTATGCTCTAGGAATTCAATTAATTTTGGGTGCACTTTGTAATGGTGTAGGATGTGGATTAGCCATGAATGTGGTACCGAGTCAAAAGCTTTGCGATAATCTATATATGCGATGTGAAGGTTTTTGCATTGTTTATGAACTTGTTCCAGGACAACAGTATCAATGATAAGTTGTTCTTTGCACCCCCACGAGTTCTTGACGCAACCTTTTTGTTCTACCGAGAGAATATTGTTGGTGGAAACATGTGTGTATAACTTACTGCTAATGCAGGATGTTAGAAGTTTGTACACTGTTGGGAGGCACGTAATTGGTCTATAGCACGACGGATCTTGTATTTGCTTCCAATCTTTTGCTATTAGGTAGGTCTTTCCACAAGTAAAGAAAGATGGTAATCGCTCCGGGTGGTGAATGGCTTCTGTTAATAGCTTACCCAAGTGTGCGTGTGTCACTGTAAGTTTCTTCCACCAGTAATTGTGTATGTGGTCTGGCCCAGGAGATTTCCAGTTTAGAGTCTTGGCGGCAGCGTTGGCAACATCCTGTGCTGTTATATTCACAATGTCCATTGCGCCGCCATCATATTTTAGTTCTTGCTGCCAAGCGCCGCCATCATATTATTATTATTATTATTATTATTATTATTATTATTATTATTATTATTATTATTATTATAATTATTATTATTTTTAGTTTTTTATTTAATGCTAATGAAATGAACAAATTTTTCTTTTTAGTTTTATTTTAAAATTTATTTTTTAATTTTCAGTTGCTATCTATGTGTTCGTTTCCCCAACTGAATTTTTTTTTCTTACCTACGTACTTAAACTGTAATTTAACGTTTTTTATATCATTTTGTTGATTTTTTTGAGATATGAATAATATAATTAAAATAAAATTTTCGGTTTATAAATATTTATAATGCCTGTCCGCATCAGATCGGAGTTCGCCAGTTCATTATTTTTCCAATAGTATTTAATTTTCAATTATTCTCAATATTTGAACACCCAAACTTATTGGAGTAATAATATCGTAGCGGGTGGATGGAAGGACTGGATGGTGGGTAAATTCAAATAAAAAGGAATTTATTTTTCTAAACGGAAATGAACTATAAAAACTATATTATTTTTCTAAACTATATAATTATAGTATAAAATAAGGACTTCTGAAATTAGCAAAGGGTAGAATCTTTAATTGCCGACGCGTTTCGTAATAATTACATCTTCAGGGAAACAATACAACTACAATTGAGGCCGCAGGTTTCAGTCGGACGATGAAGTGAAGGAAGAGGTTTTTGGACTGGCTCAACACGCAACCGAAAGACTTCTTCCAATTACACGCCTTGTTACACAGTGGAACTTAACGCATAAATGCCTTAACGCATTTGGAGAGTATTTTTAAATTCCTTTGGAGAGTATTTTTAAATTTAAACTAATAATCCTAAAAAAATTATATGAACTTCTTTTTTAATAATTTAGTTTTTCCAAATTAATGAAATAGAATTAAAAGAAATAAAAATCTTAAAAGTATATGCAGAAAAGTCTTTTATTAAATAAATATTCCAAATAACATTTGTAATTAGAAAATATTCATGAACAGAAAATATTCAAAACATCTATAAATGGCATGAAAACTTTAAGCACAAAACGTATAATAATACACACAAATGATGCAACTATTATTATTATTATTATTATTATTATTATTATTATTATTATTATTATTATTATCACGCTGCTCAACTCAGTCGGGAGGGGACTGACTCTCCTAGTCATGATTGACGCGATTTATTACCAAAATGTGCGTGGATTGCGCACTAAGACTTTGCAGGTCTTTGATTTCGTTTCTGAGCGGGCTGATTTCATTTATTGCTTCACGGAAACTTGGTTAAATGAGACCTTTGCGGATTTCACTTTATTTGGTGATGCTTTTAGGATTTTCAGAACTGACAGGTCTTCTAATCGTCGAGGCGGTGGAGTGTTGATCGCAGTTCCTGCCCATCTGAGGGTCATTCAATGTCCTTTTTCTACCAGCATTAGCCAGATCGACTTCATTGAGATCGAGGCCTTTCTTCCGCAACCTTCAGGGCGACCTGATTCTACAATTATTTGCAGCGTATACATACCACCCGTTGTATGCAATTGCGATTTTGAGTTGTTTCTGGAAGAACTGTACGATTTTTTCTTCACACTACGTCGAAGATTGTTATCATAGGGGACTTTAACTTCTCCGATTGTGATGGCAGGAACGTGCACTCTTTTCAACACAAGCAAAGAAATCTTATAGTTTTCAGCTGGCTTGCTGAGCTTGGATTAGCGGACTTAAATAGTATCCGTAATAAGTTTGGCGGAAATCTAGATAAAGTTTTCACCAACATGCAATTAACTGTGTCACTGGCCGATGATGTAGTGGTTACCTCTGATGTCTACCACCCACCTCTACTCGTCCGTTTTCCGAAACCTTTCGTTATATCTTATATCTTAATGACTCGGCTTTTAATTTTCGTAGTGGCGACTTTAAAATGTTATATCAGACTATTATGAACTCTGATTGGAGCGGTGTCCTTCTGTCGAAAGACGTTGAAACGATCTGGAATGGGATCACTTCTATCATTATTGGTGCGATATCTAATACCTTCCAAAGATATAAGCGGAGAGATGACTGTAGATTTAGTGCTGTTCATCGTTCCTCCGTTTATTCGTTCCCGCCTTGGATCTCGGTGCTTTCCAAAGAAGCCTGGCATAATAAACAGCTTTTTCATAAAAGGTTCAAATTATCTTTAGATCCCTCCAGTTGGTCCAAGGTTTTCGTTCTGCCTATTCCCAAAAAGAGCGGCTCGTCTGGTCAGGCTTCTTTTAGACCAATTACCATCATCTCATTTCCTGCTAAGCTTCTTGAGTCTCTAGTTTTCGATCAACTCTCAGGCTATGTTGAACCTTTTTTACCCGATGAACAGCATGGCTTCAGATCCAACAGAAGTACTCAATCCAACTTAGCCACTTTTACACATTTTTTGACTTGCAAGCTAGACGAGCGGGTTCAAGTGGATGCTTTGTTTTTAGATTTTTCTAAAGCGCTTGCAAGGTCAACGTTTCATTGCTGCTCGAGAAATTAAAATTTGCAGGTTTATCGGATACGTCCCTTGACTGGTTCCGTTCCATGTTAAGCGGTCGCCGCTTTAATCTTCGTCATCCTAAGCATCTTGATATGTCTTTTTCCATCAAAAGCGGTGTGCCTCAAGGCTCACCCCTTGGACCACTGCTGTTTAACATCTTTGTCGCGGATCTGCCTTCTGCTCTTAAGGATCACAAGGTTCAATTTCCTCTGTACGCCGACGATGTTAAGTTGTTTCTCGATATTAATGGGTGGGGGGATTGCTTTAGGCTTCAATATGCCCTGTCATCTGTGTATCAGTCGGCTTGTTCTAATGGCCTTTTACTGAATCCTGACAAGTCAATTGTCGTCTCGTTTAATAGATCTACGGCCCCTTTTAATTATGTCTATCACCTTCAGAACAAGCCTCTTTTAAGAGTCAAGTCGGTTAAGGACCTTGGAGTCACACTGTCGTATAATCTCTCTTTTAATGAGCATATGAACTCCTTGTATTTAGATATATCTCGCCGCCTGGGACTGATTAAAAGAGCATCTGTCTTTTTTATGGGCGCAAGAACACTCGATATTCTATTTAAGGCCTTTGTTGTCCCCAAGATCATTTATTGCGTTTGGGTTTCGTTTGGGGGTAATTTTCAAATCCTCAACAAAATTCAACGCAAATGCGCTAGTCTTGACCTATTTAAAAGAAAATTTAAACATAACATTGGCCCTGACCAAGTGTCAATTTTTAGCGTTTATCGCGTTATTTATATTGTTTTATTTAATCTTTTGGTTAGTGTTTTTTTTTCCATAAAATTTGCGTTTCTTCTTTATATCCTGAGTTTAATTTTACCACGTTACGTAGGACCCGTAGGGGGTTTACTATTACTTGGAAATCGTCTCTTTCTCGGGTTAATCCCATTTCTAAATTAGTTAAAAATTACGTGAAACGTTTTAATGACATAGACCTTTCCTGTGCCGAGTGTTTGCACTTAACTTTATTTTCTTAGTTTTTTTTTCTCTTTTTTTTTTTCTTTTTCTTTTTCTTTTTTCTCTTTTTTTCTTTTCTTTTACCTGTTAGTTTTGTGTCTTATAGCAGTTAATTTTTACCTGTCGTTTTTTTTTTTTATTTTTTTTTTTATGTGTTTTTCATTAACCCCGTTTTGGGCATTTAGCCTGTTGGGGGGCAACATGGGGCTCTCCCCTCCGGAGTATCTGGCGGGGTATTCCCCTTTGCTGCTACAATTATTATTAAAAAAAAATATTTATTATTTTAAAAATTATAATTATTAAAATTATTTTATTCGGGACCTTTGTCCGAATTTAATAAATAAATAAATAAATAAATAAATAAACAGGTGGTGGTCTTACAGTATAACAGAGGGACATCAGGAGTTCCAACTAGTTTCGCCATTTATTCCCGGCTTTATTTATTAAATAAATAAATAAATAAATAAATAAATAAATAATTTTTTAATAATATATTCTTATGATATGTTATAATTAATTCTTGATTGAAACTTTATTTTTTGTAATTTTTTTTGTAATCAAAATATCCGTTTTTCCAAGTTATAATTTTTAAAATTTTCTATCAAAATATAATTGTCAAAGTAATTTTTATATTTATATCAAAAACTTGTATTTAATAGTTTCTATTTTATTAAATTATTTTATGCGGACAGGCATTATAAATATTTATAAATCGAAAATTTTATTTTAATTATATAATTAATATCTCAAAAAAATCAACAAAATGATATAAAAAAAAACGTTAAATTACAGTTTAAGTAGGTAGGTAAGAAAAAAAAATTCAGTTGCGGAAACGAACACATAGAAAATTAAAAAATAAATTAAAAAAAAAAACTAAAAAGAAAAATTTATTCATTTCATTAGCATTAAATAAAAAACTAAATACTCTTTAATACTCTTTATTGTTCTGCTGTTTTTAAAATTAAATGTACCCCAATATTCCGAAGTCCCATAAGGGCTTGTATGGAAAAATGAGGGCCTATAGAGAAATATACACGTACTAATTATTTTATGAAATGATGGGAAATTAATAACAAAATGCATAAAACAAACTAAAATACACAGACACATTTAAATCGTCAAAAATTACAAACAGTAAGATCTCTTCCTAGAACTTAATATATATTATAAATTATCAATACAAATATATACATACAAGACATTTTTATTTAGTAAAAATTAAGTGATAATTATTCATAAATATTTAGTAATAATTATCTACAAAAATAATATTGGTATATAAAGAAAAAAAATTTTCATGAATGTTCTTATATCCAAATCTGAGTTTACATTACACTCAAATTATTTTTTGCGTTCTTCCGATATAAAAAAACATGATTTAATCAAATTAAAGGATGTTAACTCAAGTATCCATTCTGGTATATTATTAAATAGGTTTGAGATATAGAATTGTCCTTCTCGTTTTCCATAATTATTGAAAATATGAGGTATATCAAATTTTATGTTTTTTCGTAACGAGTATTCTTGTTTCCTGCGTTTTAGGTAGTTTTTCGAAAAGTAACTTTGAGTAAATACTATATATTCAAATAATGTTTCAATTTTTAGGATTTTTAATTCTTTATATTGATACTCTATTGGATATTCATGTAATTTAGTGCCATATGTTATTTGGGTATCAGGTCAGTTCGTCGAGGGTCAATTCATCGAGCGTCAGTTCGTCGGCGTCAATTCGTCGAGCGTCATTTCGTTGAGAGTGTCAGTTGGTCGCGCGGTTAGTTCGTCGG
>JAHWFO010076933.1:2535-14499 GCA_023313115.1 Rhysida immarginata | reverse complement strand
AGGTTCCGATACACAGCTCCCGTTGTTTAGATCTATTCTTGCTGCGAGAAACTAGCCATGTTGTTAGCAGTCGATAATAATGATTGCTGTTCAGATTAAAACGAGTAAATAAAAAATAATCCTAACAATAATGAATAAGAACACGTATTAGCAAATAAATTTGACACTATTAAATAATTATAATTTACGTTAGGAAAAAGTGAGAAAAGTGTTACTTACTTAGATTCCTGTTTTCGTTCAATTTTTCTTGAACTGGTAAGATTTGAAGGGGCAAGACGAACAATGCTGGAGAATGCTTATTCATCGTTCGGTTTTTGAGGGAGACTGTTCTCGCACTCAAGAGTTGAAGAGACTATCCCTACTGATAGATAGATAGTCTTTAGATAACTTGTCCCATCCATAGTCATATTAAAGAGTAGTATTAGTTCTAATAATTTTGTATTAATCTTCTTACTAATACGAACGGCGAATTCGTCCAGCATCGCTATCCGCCATGTTTTCATAACTTGATTTCGTATCTTTACCGGAAATGATTCCCATTTCCTATGACTTTGCTCGTTAAGCTGTGTTTGGCGCTGTTAGATGAGTCGGGGATTCGTAAACACTTGAAGATGGGTCGTACAACTTATCTACGAAGTACTGTATTCTTATAATCGAGTCAGAGAGCTATAACCTAATAAAATGAGTCCTATGATCTGGAAATTGCTGTGAGTGTAGGTTCTAATTTTGTAAGGGTTAATGTGTGGTAAGTTCTTATTATACAGTCTTCTAATACAAACAGAAGATAATAAATTAACTGAAGAAACTTCTTCAAACATACCGCAATAACAAATAGAAAAGGGAAGGAAAAATTCCGCGACCTGGATTCGACCAGGGACCGTGCCTATCGCTGTTACTGCTCTTACCAATTTGTAAGAGCAGTGCCAGCAATATGCATAGTTCCTGGTTCCAGTCCAGGTCTCGGAACTTTTCCTTCCCTTTTGTATTTGTTATTGTAGTCTTCTAATACGCAAAAGTTCTATCCTAATCTTATATGAACTTTTACGGCTGAGTGGATTATCTACTTAAATCGAGCCAAAATTTTATTCCCTTACTTTCAGCAGAGAATGGCCATCTCAAACTTTCAATGGTAACACTCATTCATGTTACTCCGATCTACACCGAATGATCATTCGAAACCGAACACCCTTAAAAACGTGCCGTCATCGCACATGCAACAGGGGATACCTGTGTTGAACCTGCCTAAATCAACAATGGGCGATCTGAAAGTAAAAAGGTACAGGAGGGGAAGAAGATGTCATGGTCGTGGTAGAGCATATCGACCAATCAACAGCATGTCATAGCAACGCAACTACGGGAGGACAGTTCGAGAGTTCCATGCGTCATAAACCAAAAAATCTGCGAAACAACGTTTTGCCTGGTGGAAACACTTTCCTGCCCGTTATACACAGGAATGGAATGATGTGGAGAGACAAGTGACGCAACATCCTTTTTCATTTAGGTGGTGGAATCTATGTAAGTGTAAAGAACCACATCCATATGTTGCCCAGAGAATGAAATCTTATTACTCACTAGTCTTGATCCACTGGTTATGATTGACGGAACCATGAACACCCAACAGTATACCGGGCTTTGCAAAAGTTCTGTTACACTCGTGACGACCCTCAAAGAAATGGACACGGCGATGTTCACGATGCAGTTAGACATGTTTTTATTGTGCCATCATGTAGAATAACATTGTAATTAGTCATTTAATCAATGTATCAAGAACCCGCTCCAGACGAGGCCGAAAAGCCTTGCAAACTTTGCGAATGTAGCACTTCCTCATTCTGGTCCACACACGGTTGACAGATGTTTTCAGCTCGTCGACGTTGCTGTGACGGACCTTGCAGGCCTTCCCCTCGACATGCGCCCACACGCTGTAGTCAAGTGGATTGAGGTCTGGCGACTGCGGAGGCCAAAAGCCCTTCGACCAGAAGGTCATGTTGGACCCCAACCAGTTTTGCACAGTGTTGGCCGTGTGGGCAGGGACACCGTCCTGTTGAAAGATGTAGTCCGCATTTCTTCACCCAGGGAAGGACTTTTGTGGCCAGGATGTCCTTGTAATCAGCCGCCGTTAGCCGGTATCCACTTGGGAACCACACGGGTGGCATTTTCTCGCCATTCGATGCCACGATTCCGAGCATCATCACAGAGGCCGGGTGCTTGGTTGTAGACACGTAGCGGACCTTGGAGATGTCCTGGCCGAAGCTTACCACGCAGTCGTTTTGCTTGTTGACGACAGGATCGACCGTGAAGGTCTTTTCGTCAGAGAAAATGACAATTTGCTCGCCATGACTCTTCAAGTCGTTGAGAAGACGGCGACAGCGCTCCCGACGTTGTTCCCGTATCCGATCCGTCAGCAGAGGCCTCACGCTCTTTCCACCTTCTTTGACCGCTCTGGACACTGTGGACACCGAAATTTTCTTTTTCTTTGCGAGCGCAGTCATTTTGAGCGTCGGGTCTTGTTCGAAGGCTTTTCTCACAGCCAAACGGTTGACGACTTGAGGTCTACCTGAACGAGGTTGATCTTTAAGGTCTCTCCCATTCTTGAGCCTGTCCGCAACTCTGTGGATGGTCATCCGGCTGATTTTGAGGAGCTTGGCAATCTCGGACTTCGTGTGGCCCGCGCGCAGGAGAGCAGCGATCTCTTCTGTTTCGTTTCCATCGCTTTTGTCGTGGACATTAGGATCACTCAGAGGTTAACACGTAATTTCCAATATATTATTTGATCCTTTTGTGGAAATGGAATTATCCAAATCATGAGCAGTCCATTTTTTGGGGGATGTAAAGAGTGTAACAGAACTTTTGCAAAGCCCGGTAAGCTTCCTACTCTGTAGCATTTGTCTGTCAGCAGGACATGCAGCTTGCCTAAAAGCTCGACTTATTACTTCCTGTTTTGAAAATATGAACGTACAAGTACTAGATTGACCAGCTCAAAGTCTTGACCTCAACCCATTAGAAATCCTCTCTTAAGATGAATTAGGACATGAAGATGAGTAACTGAGAGCATCAAATGGCCCGGAAATATCATTTCATCGACCGGGATAGGTATTAGATGGAATAATGTGAAGTCTTATTTCACTGGCCAACATTATACATTTTGATAATATCTCAGACTTAAAATTTTGATCACATTTTGACCAAACTTTGACTGCCATTTTGGCCATATGCCGAATGGATAGCATGTGCCTATGATAACTTTTACTTAATTTTTGATGCTTTATCCGAATCTAAAGTCAAAATCAAAAAATTCGAAAAAATGATCGACTTCGCAAATCAGTAAGCATGTTTTTAACGTACATTCGATAGGCCAGAAGTGGCATTTGATAGACCGGAAGTGACATTCGATAGACCGGATTTTGGCATTAGAAGGGACCAAAATGGCATATGGTTAAACTGAAGTTACGTTAGATATAATTAACGCTAGGATAAATTAACTGATTTTTTAGTGAATTTGTGCGTTTAGCATCGTTCTGGCAATGCAGTTACACCTATTCTTAACTGTTTATTTTATTTCCTGGGCCATTTTACCGGCTATGAATGCTGATGAATAATGGTAAGTTTTGTTTGCCGTTCAGGTTATTATGTACAACGAGATTAATATTATTAGAGTGGAAAATAACTGATCATCAGCGTCACCACTATGAAGCAGAGATAACTTGCATGTGTCGACCTCAACTGCTGCTATTTAACCTCAACTGTTATGGCTGACTCTAGTTAAGTTGATCATATTAATAATATAGGTCAAGTTTAGACTAAATTTATTTCATGCATGCAGCACCATGATAAATATGATTGTAATAAAACGAATGTTTATTTTCTTATTCTCATATTTCAAGTTTTTACGTCAACTATCAATTAGCTTCAAGCATGGCGTTGTTATTTCCATACTAATAATATTAATCTCGTTGATTATGTACACCAGATTAAGAAACTCTTTATTTCTTCTATAATATACATATTTAGCAGAATCATGAATTATAAAACATCTTTCAATCATTTCTTTTTTCATATGCCTCAAGAAGATATTTATTGCCTACTATTTTAAAAATTCTGTTTTAAGTCGAAATGTAATGTCTAAAAACGTTTATTATAATTATCGACCAACATAATAAAGTTTATTAGCTTGGGATGCTAATACTTCTATTTACATAAGAAGGCAATAGCACTCAGCCTGACAACACTATTTCTTCTGAAATAAATTTTAACGAAAATTAAGTTAAAACTGCCGGCTCGGTGGCCGAGAGGGCTGGGGCGCAGACTTCAGTGCTTCTCGTGATCCTCGGGTTGCGGGTTAGAATCTCGCTGTGGCATGAATGTTGTGTTTGTCCCTTGCTAAACATGCGGAAGACAACCGAAAACCTCCGCATTAATATTCCTAGTACACCATTAACAATTTGGTCGCCAACCCCCGGTAGGAGATGGCACATGAAGAAAGAAGTAGTTAAAACTCTATAGAACACTAAAATTCATTATTCTTTTCTCATATAAAACCATTCTTTTATTGTACGCTATTTGATGATATTTCATATATTTACTAAGTTATTTTATAAAAATTTCATTATTCGAATTTTCTTTTAATGATTTGGATAGACGGTGTTGAAACTACAAGGTCTTCTCTAAGATGTCAAACAATATTTTACGGACACGTGTAGTCATTGAAAAACTGTAATTTCTGGTAGAAATAAGAATAATTGCCGCTATACTTTTTTTTGTAGCACTGAACAGACAGGAAGTTCTTTACCAACAACGAATGATTCATTTGGAACGGAAAACCATTCGACAACTTTCATTACGTATGTGAGAAGAAGGATGTTTTATTTAGATTAAACAAACATTAGCATAATCAATTACTTCTTACAGCCGTTATAAATTGGCCTATCGTTAAGAAATACACAAAAATGAACATAATGGGGTTGCCATTTAACAAACATAAATTAAATTGGAGGCCTTGCAGTACATGTTGGAAAAGAAAACACACAGAATTCCGACCGGTTTTGCTTTTTATTCCTGCCAAGGATACAAATGAAGAGGCAGAATCAATTGATAGTCAATCGAACATTGTAGTGTATCGGTATTGAACTTGAAGCATAGCTTCCATACTCACCCTTCATAAATATTTCCAAAGGAAATACACTGAACTAGAAAAGAAGCCTGATGTATCCACAAAGCTCATCCAAGTATGAAAGAAGAAAAGGTAATTCTTTAGGCACTACAGACTTACGTAGTCCCTGGCCTGAATCAACTTATCATTCCAATCCGTCCTGTCTTCACAGAATCTTATCTTCATACTCCTCCACACACTCCTTCCACCTCCTCTTAACTCTCCCTTTAGGTCTGGTGGCATATGGGTTAGCCTTCTAAATTCTGATAGGGGGCCCGATCATCTTTCATCCTCAGTAGGTGTCCAAACCACTTAAGCCTTTGAAATCTCATGTAATCTGGTAACTTCATTTCATATTCACCCCCCCCCCTCTCCAACGTTCATATAGTTCCTTATTCATCTTTTTCAAATGGGCCATAAATCTTTCGTAAGACACTTCTTTCAAAAGCATCTAGTTTCTCTACTTCAGTCTGGTTTAACACCCAAGTCTCTGACCAATATGAGCCGGCCAGGTGGCCGAGAGGGATAGGGTGTAGGCTTTCTAGTTCTCAAGTTCAGCTGGTCGTGGGTTCGAATCCCGCCGCGGGCATGGATGTTTGTGTTTGTCCCGGGCTGCATATAGATATAACTTGTGTAAAAGGCGCAAAATGACTTTAGTAGTCGAGCAAAAAAATTCTAATAAACCAACCAATATGCCACTACTGGGCGAATGATTGTTTTGTATACTCTTAGCCTGCTTCGTCTTGACACATTTCTATTTCTAAAAGGGTTATTCAATCCAGCCAGTGCAGCATACGTCAGTCTTACTCTTCTTCTTACCTCCTGTACTTCCTCATTTCCAGATATACGAAGCTATCCACACCATTATACTGCTTGTTATTGATAGTATACTAAGTTTTGGTCTTTTGCTTTCTGGAAATTTCCATCATTTTAGTTTTCTGTGGGTTCACTACTAAGCCGGCCTTAGCTGTTTCAACCTCCAGTCTTCTCATGGTCTCCTCCAGTTCCTTCAAGGTTCTGCCGATCAACACAAGGTCGTCCGCATAACCAAAATTTGCAAGGATCTACTGAAGATTGTTCCTTTATTTCTTGTCAGCTTTGCCGCTTTCATAACCATTTCAAGGGTGAAATTAAACAGTAGCAGAGAAAGAGAGCATCCCCCTGTCGTAAACCTTTACCCTGCACACAAACTCTGAAGAAAGCTCCCCATTAACTCTCACTGTGTTCAGAGTCTCTTCCATACTCGTTAAACTTATGAATAACGCCCATTTCTTCTATAGTCTTAATAACTGTCTTTCTATGAACTCTATCATATGCAGTTTGGAAATCTGCAAAAAATATTGTAGATTGGAATTGAGAATTCCCACGTCTTCTCGATGATCTGTTTATAAGTAAAAATTTGGTCTACTGTAGATCTATTATTACGGAAACCCGCTTGGTACTCGCTTATTTCCGTTTCCACTAATGGTGCAATTTTCTTGTATATAGTAGTGGACAATAACTTATAGGCAACATAAAGTAGACTATTTTGCTGCACCCATCCTCTATTTATTCTATTGTTTTGCACATTTTTGTAAAATTTCCTTGTTTCATTTTTTTCTTCGTGCCTCTTCCATTATTTTAAGCCTGTTGTCGAGAACTTTTTTGCGTTTCTTCTAAGCTTCTTTATACTCCTCCTCACTACTCCTAGGGGCTGTTGAAGACGTGGACGATATCATAATGTAAACATATATAGGTGGAATGAATGCGATTCGGATGCAAGGATATTGCGATGGAACGTAACAGAAGTGAGATCTCTGCACTCCTTCGCGCACACCACAACAAGTCTGACATCGCTAAGCAGCTCAACGTCAGCTGAATGACTGTCCACAGAGTCGCAGAGAGGCTGAAGAAAGAGGAAGGCCTCAAAGATTGCCCATGTGCAGGCAGACCTCGCGTTATCAATCGTGTGGGCGTCAGAAAAGCCTTCGAAGGTGACCCGACTCTCAAAATGACACAGTTCGCAAAGAAAAAGAAGATTTCTGTGGCCACGGTGTCCAGAGCCATCAAGGAAGAGGGTGGAAAGAGTTTGAGGCGCGTGGCAAGATCTTTGCTGACGGATGGCATGCGAGAAAAACGTCGGGAGCGCTGTCGTCGCCTTCTCAAAGACTTGAAGAGCCATGGCAATCGCATTATCATCTTTTCTGATGAAAAAACCTTTTCAGTCGACACCGTCGACAACAAGCAGAACGACCGCATGGTCAACTTCGGCCAGGATATCTCTGAGGCCCGCTACGTGACTACAACCAAGTACCCGGCTTCAGTGATGATGCTCGGCATCGTGGCGTCGAATGGCATGAAAATGCCGCCAATCTGGTTCCCGACCGGTTACAGGCTTACAAGGACATCTTGACCAAGAACGTTCTGCCCAGGGTGAAAAAGGTGACGAGAAATGCGGACTACGTCTCTCAACAGGCCCACAGTGGCAAGACCGTTCAAGAGTGGCTGGGGTCAAACATGAACTTCTTGTCGAAGGACTTTTGGCCTCCTCAGTCGCCCGACCTCAACCCTCTGACTACAGCATGTGGGCGCATATCGAGAGCAAGGCCTGCAAGATCCGTCACAGCAACGTCGACCAGCTGAAAGCATCTGTGAACCGCGTGTGGACCGCCATGAAGAAAGACTACATCCGTAACGTTTGTCGGGCCTTTAGACCGCGCCTAGAGCATGTGGTTGCCGCCAATGGCAGTTACAACGATTAATATGCATTGTGTACACACCAATACGAATTCTGACAATAAAAACCGTGTCTAACTGCATCACACACGTAGTTATGTCATTTTTGCGAGGGTCCTCACATGTGTAACAGAACTTTTGCAAAGCCCAGTACAATCTCCTTTTATTGCTTTTAATTTATCATCTCTTCGCATTGTTTATCAAACCATTGCGTTCGATTTCTTTTTTTTCCATCGAATAGTAAGCCATATGCCGATTTCATAATAGTCTCCTTCAACCCTGTCCAATTCTCTTCTACAGATTGTGGCTCCATACTCCTTGTGCTTTTCCTTTCAGTATTATTTTTTATTCGCTGTTGGAAATAGACTCTCACATTCCTATCTTTTCTCAGTTTCAAACTTCATCATATTCTTCTTTTCCTTATTACTCGTATTATCACATGTAATCCGCTGTCTTAATGTTGCTACTATTGGGTAGTGATCTGAATCTGTATGATCTCACATCTTGGACCAATCTTCTGTGCCTTTTGCTAATTAAAGCATAATTTGATTTCCATTATAACTACCATGTATTTTCCATGTCTGCAAATGGATTCTTTTGTGAGGGGAAAAAAGTGCTCATTGTTACCATTTCCTTGGCAGCTCCAAAGTTCACTACCCGCTCACCATTGTCATTAGTTTCTTGATGAGTTCCACAATTGCCAATTATTGGTTTGAAACAATCCTCTTTACCGATCTGAGCATTGGCATCACCAAGTATTATCTTCACATCCATCTTATTTAGACGGTCTATGACCTCATCTAACTTCTCATAGAACAAGCTTTTAACATTTCCGACTTCTCTTCCGTTGGTGCATGAATGTTAACTAATGAAATATTGAAAAGCCTACCTCGTAACCTCACTGTACAGAGCCTATCACTTACTGGGTTAAAATCCATAAGTGCCTTCTTTAATTTGGACTTGATCATAAAAGCTGTACCTAACTCATGTGCCACTGCACCACTGTAGAGCACAAAGTAAGATTTTCCTCTGTATGTGCCGCTTCCTGTCCATTTAACTTCCTGGAGAGCCACTACATCCCAGTCGTATTATTCACACTGCCTCTCCAATTCCTTGAAGGCACCTGTCCTATATAAAGATCTCACATTCCAAGTAACCACTTTCAGTGGTTTTAGTCCATCACCAGTATCAAGTCGATTCCATTTTGTCTGACCGGATTTTACTGATTGTTGTTCTTTCGTAACCACAGGTTATTTTTACAGGGAGAGAAGGTTAGCCCCTCGCCTAACCACCAATTTGGAGGACTAGACCATATTTATGTCTCCTGGAGACAGGGTGGCCTAGATATACCCCCAGACATTGGCCCCTCAATGGGATTTAGCCACTGCAACGCATTGCCCACTCCTACGACGTGGACGCGCTCATTAAGAGCTCCCTAAGTGAGATCAGAGAAGGTGACTCTGATTCCCCTTAGGGTGAAAGCATTACCTTCTCTTGGTGGAAGGAAATTTGATTGACGATTAACTAAGCTAAGAGTATATCACTTAATAAAGCCACAAAAAACGAAAAACATATAAAACCCAGTAATTTGTGAAGATGAAAAAGTTCATTATTATGATTTACTGTAATAGGAAGCACGATTTCCATGAGCTCTTGAACATATTTCACAACATGGGTCATATTGAAGTCATTATGAATGGAGTAATTGCGAGCAATTCTCCGATTCAATTGCGCAATAGTCCTTAGGGTAATGTTCTGGAAAGTTTAGAGTTCCTTCCATCTCGTTTTGTAAATTGAAGCCCAGACGGGCTTGCCATATAGCAAGATGATACGAATAATCACTTTGTATAGGAGTAGCTTATTATCAACACTGAGGGCACTGTTACGACCCAACAAGCAATTAAGCTAAACTTTGCTTTTTTAGCTTGTTCATCGCATAAGCCACATGCATATTCCATGTTAGTTTTGAATCAATAACAATGCCAAGGTACCTATAATTATCAACTCATTCCAAATATATGGCATATAATTTCAAGGAGTCAAGATTTCTCTTCCTCTTCTTAGTGATAAACATCGCCTTGCATTTGTCGACATTCAGTTTTAATCGCCACTTGCTAAACGTAATTTCACATTCTTTCAGGGCTTTCTGCACACATGATACAACACAAGGTTGGCGTGCTCATGTCAGTATAGAAGCATCATCCGCATAAAAATATAGCAAGAACAGATGAAGGTACGCAAGATGCTCCCCCTTCATCTGTTACTGAATACAGCTTACAGTAAGAGATTTTCGGAAAGTCACGTTTATAGTAATTGAACAAAGCTGGCCCCAGCATTGAAGAGGCACGCAAGATGCCTTTCTATTTACAGATTTTGATGGTATAAACGCCCATTGATTGGTTGGATACAAAATAAGGCAATTTACTAAAGCTATGCAAAAGTAAAATAGTTGTGATTGGTTGGAACACGATCATGATCGGTAGAACGTGATAAGCGAATCAGAAAAATAAGAATAATAACAAACAAAAACAACTGCCAGTAGAATAAGAATAGATGGCAAAATTACAGGGATATAAATAAATGATACAGAAAAGAAAGGAAAGAATGAGAAATTAATAATACAAAACCAAATAAAAATAGCATTAACACTTCTGTGTATAAACAAAAAAAAGGAAAAGAAAGAAAGGTTAATTCAAGTCGGCAAAGGTCCTTAGCATGGTATGTACGTCGAAAATTGTTTGAGCGTTAAGGTGAATCACATTTGGCTTTGAAGATTTCAATTAGTTCCAAAATGCAGTACAGAAGGGCCCATTGGATCGGTGAACAACGGACATAATGTCGTTCCGGATGGATAACTTATCTCCATTGTCCAGAAGGTGCATGTCATATTATGACTTTTTATCTTTCTTTAGTAAAAAGCGGTGTGTTCTTTGTATCTGATGGCGAAATTGCGAGAGCTCAAACAAAAGTAATACCCGTCGCATTTCTGCAGTAGATTCCGTAAACACCACATTGGGAGTATATGTCAATGATACGACGTAAAGGTGGATTGAGAGAATGTTTGCACGATGGAAGGATACGTAGGTGGAAGGAAGCGAAAAACTTGAAAAGGCGGTAGCAATGAGGCTGAGGAAAGGGACAAACACCCATTTGGTAGGTTTTGTACCAGGGAGGGGGCGGCGTAAGGGACGTTTTCTGTAGTGTATTAGGTTAGAAATAGTTGTGTGGGAGTAGCCATTGGTGGAGGCAAGGAAGTGGATGTTGCGGAATTCGCTGGATCTGCCAGAAGGGCTTAAGCGAAGGTTAAGGGCAAGATCAACAGGAAATTAAGCCTTCCGAGGAAGGTATAGGAAAGTAGCGGAAGCCCTGAGTTCATCTATTTTTTTATTCCTTCATCTGCACTTTTTAACTCCCCATTTTTTAAAATCAAAAATTGATTTTCTCGAACCTTGTTTTTAGAAAATATAAAAGAACCCTATCTTCTTTCCTTTCTCATCATTTTTGATCGAATGATATATCACACCCTATATATTGCCATAAAGTTCTAAAGACCAAGTGATTGCCACTCCCACAATTCCGACCCTATTGCGGCAATTTGGCCCAAACTTTACAGTGATGTTTATCTTGCTTAGAGGAACCTGCATACCGAATTTCACTCCTTTATATGCATAAATACGCGTAGACCTTTTGGTCCCCTCTAATTTCCGCCCCCAAAACCCCGACACCAGTGGGCCAATCAAAACCAAACTAAATAGTGAAGGTGCACATGCCCATAGTAAGCTACATTCCGAATTTCAACCTTTTACTTCAAAACATGCGGAAATTATGAAGGGAGCGGACGGACAGACAGACGGACATTGTGAAAACAATAAGTAGCTCCATTCTTCCGCTACTTAATAAAGAAACGGAAGGAGACAAGTTTGTGGGATGAAGGATGGGGTGAGGAGGCGTGGATATGATTGAAAGAGCTAGTAGGTTTGCGGTAGAAATTGAAAAAAAGACGGTCAGAGTGGGTTACGGGAGACAGTCACGTCGAGAAAGGGGATGGAGTTATTGGATTCGGACTCAGACGTGACATGGTCATGGGGACGGGGGGGGGGGGG
>JAHWFO010076930.1:2228-12633 GCA_023313115.1 Rhysida immarginata | reverse complement strand
GCAGCGATGATATCATCTCTACCTTGTATGTACCTATAGAGAATCATGCCGTTGTAATTCTGCGTTCTGGAGTTCCAGCTTGGGTGTTTGGCATTTAGGTCACCAGCTAGGACGACTGGAGTGTCACCTCTGAAGAGTTCATCAAGCTCACTAATGTCAAGAAAATGTTTAGGTGAATTGTAGAGCACCACGAACTTCACTTCACCATAGGAGACGTCATTGATAATGATGGAGGCCGATTCCATACCTGCATAAGACTTGGAGACGAATTCTTGGTGTTGAATTCCCTTCTTAATGATGAACGCAGCGCCCCCAGAAGCACATCTTGCAGCATTTGAAGCCATTCGATCCTTACGGTACACACAATAGCCAGGTAGCTTGAAGTCTTGGCTTGGTTTGAGGTGAGTTTCACAGAGGAAAGCCACGTCAATTTCGTGATTTATCAGAAAGTTGTGAAACTCGATACGCTTTCGGGGAATGCCACTAGCGTTCCATATCACGCACCGAAGTTCACCTTTGTTGATTACAGTATAACGTTTTGCAGCCATACTAAAATTAGTTGGTCGTAAGGAGCCCACTCAACTGTGGGTAACTTTTGCCTACATTAGAAAACAGATGAAAGATACGTTCTAATTGCTTATACATACCTGGTAGGTCGTTGATGTTGAGGCCTTTATCTTCCGGCGTAGACACAGCAGCAGCATAGGATTTGCCTACTGTCACTTTAGAATTAGGCATCCTTTGAACCTGGGGGTATATTGGAAATTTCGTTTAACTCGAAGTGTGCTGTCCACCACATCTGATGCACTTTGGGGGGTCTTGTCCTTTGATCCTGGGGCAATCTCTTGGCTGGTTCCCCTCAGCACATTTATTACAACGAGCATCTTTCGTGCAGCCCATGGATACGTGTCCGAAGCGCAGGCAGTTGTAGAACTGTAGTGGCTTCTTGTTCCCTCGAAAGGCCTCCACTGATACTGCAAGCGGCCCAATACGTGTTATGTTTTTCAATGACTGGTTGTGTTCGGAGTTCGGGAGCAGAATCAAAACCATCGTCATATCAATGGATCCGTTGGCTTTCCTCAAGCGAATTAATTTTTCCGGGAAGCAGTTGGCTCTTTTTAGGTTTTCTTGGAAGTCATCGAGGTCATACGTAATATCCACATTACGTATCACGTATTTCAAGACCTTCTCCGACTTCTGTTGATGATGCTGAATTTTTAGAATATTATCAGTCTTAATTCCAGAGACTAACCTGTTGTGCGTTTCTTCGTCTTCACATTTAACTTTGACGGTCTCAGCTCTGCCCGTATGAACGGTGATCTTTTCCTCCGGAACATGCTTCTCGAGCTCAGTTAAAATCGTCTTAAACGGGACGCTATGAGTCCGCACGATAATCGGCGGTACATACCTATTCATGATTCTATGGTCTTCATTAGCCGAACGACCTTGTCCATTCTTCAGATTCCTCATTCTAGTCGCGCTGACGATTTCTTCGTTTACTCTGGAGACGGTCTTTAGGTTATCGATCCTCGTGCCTTTTCTGAATTTTTTATTAGTGACACCAATCTAGGGACTGTCACCCACTTCTTCATCAGTTCCGTCAGAGTGACTTCTCTTACAGCCACCGTTTATCGAACAGTCACTATTTTCTATTATATCCATAGACTCCATACTATTAGAAGAGGAAATAGTTTTTAACACATTACTTACCTTGCTGTTATCAACTGGATTATCTTCAGTGGAGTTTCTTGCCTTCGGAGTCCCGGAGCATTTCCCAAAGGCTTCCTTAAGTTCGCTTATCTTGTCAATAACATCTCTCCGAGAGTCCTTAATTTCCTTATTGATACCTTCGAACTTCTCTTCAAAACGTTTGTGTAGGGATTCGACCTTTTCCTCTAGTGCACTATATTTAGCGTTTATTTCATCCCGGAGGGCTTCTAACATTTCGTTGAACACTAGGTCAAATGCAGCAAACCTAGCATC
This sequence comes from Rhysida immarginata, assembly GCA_023313115.1. Lineage (NCBI taxonomy): Eukaryota > Metazoa > Arthropoda > Chilopoda > Scolopendromorpha > Scolopendridae > Rhysida > Rhysida immarginata. The sequence goes on along the minus strand of JAHWFO010076930.1, from coordinate 10,650 downwards.
CAAGCAGGCATCCCGGTAGGCCTTTTGGCAGGACACAATTTTACCATCCACCACTAGCAAATGCTCTTTAGCCGACTTCAACTTGGTTAATTTGGACGAAGCCATCATATATAAATGTATAGCACAAGGGGGGGGGGGAGCAACCTCGCAGCTAGATGTGTGCTAAAGAAGCCGTCCTAAGAAGGACGCACCTAGCTTTAAGAAAAAAGAACAAGTCAGGTTTGCGAGAAAATTAATTCTACGCCAGGGACCCGCTCGTGAATGATTAGAATAATAATAGATGATATGAAAAAATGTCCTTAGTTAGGTTTGAGAGGAAATTAATCCCAACGCCAGGGACCAGTACATAAGACGTAACAGAAGGTGAATATCGCCCTGAAAAGGGCGCACCGTTGAATTAAGAATAATGAAATGATACCTGAAAAGAGAGTAGAGTGATACCTTGAAGAGTAAATGACTCGACTTTTCCTCGTAAATTATCATATTTAGTGCACAATTCTTGGCGCAAAACCTCTAGCTTATCCTTAAATATAGCATCAAAAGCTTCGAATCTGTAATCTTTAGAAGCATCTTTATACGTATATTTACCATCACTTGTTTTTTGGCTTGCAATGCCACTTTGATCTATTAGATATTTGATTGCTGGAGTAAGATGTCGATCAGGCCTTTTCGCGTCTACTGGAGAAGCACAAGCATTGATAGCTTCAGTAATACGTGTAGTGACCTTTTCAACATTTATGTCTATCTCTTCCGTACTATGCACGTCATTGAGTAGATTACTGTCATTTTTGAGAAGATCTCTGAAAAGTTTCCAATCTCGTTTAAGCCCCATTTGTTCTCTGCAGTCAATATTGAGATTTTCAAAATTCAGTGCGACCGGTTTATGATCTGAAGATAAATCATCAACAGTAAAAATATCGAATGTCTTATAGAAGCCTTTCAGCAAAACAATATCAAGCACATCACTTGTAGGTGAGTGGTCACAGTAATACGTGTCGATTACAGGACCTATCGCAATGACATCTTGTTTGCTCTGTGTATATCTAGATAATATGATACCTGTAACGTGTAAATGCAGAGCAATAATAGCTAACGCAGTGGAATTAAATAAGCACGTAAACAGGGTAAGGTAAAATAATAAAGTTTAATAAAGTTAAGTAAAATGTCACAAAAACCAGAATAACTGTCAAAGATCAGTAAATAAGAATATTAATCATATCCTTACATAACCAGGCAAAAAGCAACAAGCGTAATTTGCAAACCTTAACAAAACAAGTAAACAAAAAAAATAAAACAATAATAAATGTCAAATACCAGCAATTAAAGTAAGAAACAAATCCTTACATAACTAGGTATAATGAACTATACGTAATTTGCAAATCTTATCAAAACAAGTAGTCCTAAACAAAGTAGTAATACAAAAATAGCACTTCCACCGGCTTGGCCGGAAAATTACATTGAAACACGGTATACATTTTGTAACACAACCGTAAACCAAAATCTCCTTCCCTTTAAAACCATCATCGGAAGGAATTAAGGAAAATAATTATAGATACTGTTTTCTATAAAATCTTACAATATAGATAACGGCAAATCAAGCACCAGATAATCGTAGTTACAAGGCTCACTAATTAATAAATGATTCGCACAACACATTTGATTAATTCACAATTAGCAATTAGGGTGGCCTCTCTCAAAGCGACACATAACAGTAAAATGGATTACATAATAAGTTTCAAAACTTGAGGCTGGGAGAAAACTGACAAAAGAATCCATTAGTTACAAAGTCTTACAATTCCAGCCGTTCACAGAAAAGAAAGTCCAATAGTCTTATCAGGGGAATAATATAAGTCCGTATCACAGGCTTACTCAAACTAATTTTCAACGTAAGTGTCCACGTTCGGAATAAAAAAAAGTACGCAGACTATTTCGAGCTTTAAAGTAGAAAAAGTCTTAACGTAGTAACCAATGTAAATTTCAATACACTCATTAAACCGCCTTGGCGGGAATTAACTGTAATTAACAAGGGTAAATAGGTTACACTATTAGAACAATAAAGAAACGGGCTAAGCACAAACACTATAGAGCACTTCCAACACACGGATATACGTAAAGTTCCGAAAAGCCCTTTATGCTTTCCTATCCACATAGGCAAAGCCATATTGGGAGGTTAGGTAAGCGACAAAACCTCCAGGGAAATGCCCTCGCACCGTCGCACGCCCGTCGAACTCCCGACGGAAGAAATCACTCATTACGGGCGACACTGCTCGGGGGTCACAATTAAATAAAGCAAGAGTACTCACAAATAAAGCACCAGGCACGGTGAGCGTTCTTCCCGGAGACTTCCACTCGACTCTTTCACTCCGCCTCGTGCAAACTGAGTTACCGCTCGCGCAGGAACTTCTGAGAGTTGAAAACGCCGCCTTCGGAGCTTCACCGCCGTACTCGACACGCGTCGGCGTCTCAATCCTTCGCTCCGGCGTACCGTTGCCTCCGCTCGGCTGTTGCTACTCACGTCCCTGTTTGCAGGGAGCTACAATGAAGAGCCCTTTTTCGTTGGAGACGAGATTACTCCTTCGGACTCCTCTCCGTTCCGTCGTCCGGGTCACTACCCTCTTTCCACACAAAATCTCCCGCCAAGAAGACTTCGAGCCTCTGTCTCGAAACCTCCTTGCGTCCTTATTGGCTCCGGCGTGTTGGTTGGTATGACGACACTGCCTGCCCCGCTCCTCCCCCGCCTTCGAACGGGCGAATATCCCAGAGCGGTAAAAGCATTCAGTGTCGCCGGGAATCGAACCTGGTTTCGATTTCCGTGACAATACCGTTCTGATTATGACGTTTGCAGTTCCACTGCGAGTGCTTAGCAATCAAGTCTCCCGCCATTACCACTGGGATACTCTCAGAGAATAGCTCATCGTGCTCGTCAACATCGATTTTATGCTTGGGAGAGTTGTTAAGAGCCAGGAATTTAACATCGCCAACAATAGTATCCGTGAAAATGACAGAAGCAACCTCCATTCCTGTATACATTCGTATGAGGTCTTCCCGATGCGGATGCCTTTTTTAACGATAATTGCTGCACCTCCACATGAGCTTTTGACATTCGGAGTAATAATTCTATCTTTGCGATAGACACAGTAGCCCGGGATTCTGAAGTCCTGGCCCGGCTTTAGATGTGCCTCACAAAAAAATGCCATGTCTATATCCCATTTAATTAAATAATTATAAAACTCAATACGCCTCCGGGGAAGTCCCCTGGCGTTCCATATGACGCAACGAAGCTTTCCTATGTTAATAACGGTATAGCGTCGATCAGTCATAATCGCAGTGTTTGCTCGTAAGAATTCCACTCATTTGTGGTTATTTTTTGCCTAATTCATTATACAAATAGCATATACTGCCTAGTTTTTTGCACATGCCTTGAATGTCATTTATGTTAAATCTTTTATCCGTTTTCGAGACAATTGAGGCATAGGATGTCTCCGGAGGAACTTTAGTTGGGACTCGTTTGACTTGCGGATATTTTGGGCATTTTGTATAACTGGATGTGTGCTGCCCATCGCATCTTATACACTTTGGAGGATCTTGTCCTTTAACATTTGGGCAGTCTCGTGACTGGTAGTCTTTAGCATATTTGTTACAGCGAGGGTCTTCAGTACACCCTAGAGATATATGACCAAATCGTAAGCAATTAAAGCATTTTAATGGTCTCTTATTTCCACGGAACATTTCGCTGGATACAGCTAAGGGTCCTATGCGAGTAACATTTCTTAGAGCCTTGTTGTGCTCTGTGTTCGCTAACAGAACCAGAATCATGGGCATATCTATGGATCCTTTAGAGTTTTTAAGTCTGATCACTTTCTCAGGAAAATAATTGACCTTTTTTAGGTCTTCCTTAAAATCGTTAAGGTCATGGGCCACGTCTACATTTCGTATAACGTATTTGAGGACTTTTTCCGATTTAAGTTGGTGATGAGGAATCTTTAGCACGTTATCAGCCTTAATGCCAGACACCAATTTACTATGCGTTTCCTCATCATGACACCTGATTTTGATCGTCTCTGCTCTGCCTGTGTGTACAGTAATTTGGTTAAACGCCACATGCTTTTGAATCTCGCCCAGGATTTGCTTGATTGGCTGACCGTGAGTACGTATTATGATTGGCGGAATATAGGAGCTGCTCTTGGTATTTGGCTTTTCAACATTTTTTCGTTGTTCGGACTTGCTTTCTCGAAAAGCAACAGCAATTGTATCGTTTATATCAACAACATCCTTGATGTTGTCAATTTTCAACGCTTTTTTAGGTTTTTTGGATTTTGCTGGTATCCATTTATCCGTTTCATTGTATAGTCGTTTGCGATTTGTACTAATCGGGTCTTTGCCATCGTTATCATTACTCCCTAAGCCGGAGGGGATAATTTCCACACGAAGCCGAGTATATTTATATATATAAGAGTCAATCAAAAAATATTACAAAAACAAAACGCGAAAATCGAAAGAAAACAACCAATAGAAACTATCTTCTTAGCTTAGCCCTATAACAACCAAACAAACCCCCTCCCCCCCACACCGGATAAAAGAGTAGTCCGGTTATAAGAGCAAAGGGGGAAACCCTTACAGGAAACAACACAAGGCAAAGTAAATTATTTTGTAAAAAATTTTGCTAAAGGGAGCCATTCTGCCACTGGCATGGGGCCATCATCACTATTCAGAGTTTTATTGGTGCCTTTGTTTTTTACAATTTCAATCGATTCAAGGAAGTATAACATTTTAACATCTCTACATCTATGAATAACTTCAGAGGGTTAGACATCATAGAGAGGGTTAGACATCATAGACTGCTGCTGCTACTGCACGACGATTCTACCACTCGACGGACGACGACGTACCTATTGCAGTCTGGACGACTTTCAGTGCATCGGTGGAATCTCCAAGAAGACTAACAAGGTAGGACTTTTTTAAGTCTTTTAAAACTGAGTCGTTCTGAGTAGGTGCGTCCTTCTAAGGACGGCAAAACCCAGCACCACACCTGCTCATGGCGACGTCAGGCGTTGCGTCGACGAAATCCGCTAGCATTACTATTAAATACGCTGACGGTAAAGTGTTACCATGTGAGCAAGCCTATAAAGATGCCTGTAAGGATCCTAGATTCCTGGCCTTTGATATCGTTATTAATGAACAGCTTGAGGCTTTAAGTACGGTCTTAAACAAGAAATATTTAGACCTAGAATCTAAGGTAGAAACGCTGGCCAAGAATGTTAGTAGTCTGGACACTAAGATTGATGGGTTAAAATCGGAGATTTTGAATGCCCGTAGTGAAGCTGCAAATGGCCTTGCTAGTCTTGAAAACACAATAAGGGAAATGATGAGCTCTCTCAATGTATGCTAAACTAACACGCAAATGTTAGTAGGTGACGCTGAACCCATGCAAGACAATGACGATCCCCTACTTAACCGTGCAGAGTCCATGTCAACGAATAGAATTAAAAATAAGAGGAAACTAAATGATGATCAAACTAAGGAAGTCAGTGACTGGATACCTGTTGTAAATAAAAAGTCTAAAGGCATGCGTGTGGACAATATCTCCAGTGAAGCGGCCATCAGCGACGTAGCTGCTGTTGCCTTCCGTGATAAAAACAAGAAATCTGTCCACACTAATCATAGAGAAGGAAGCGTATATGTTCCTCCGATCATCATTCGCCATCACGGGAAACCTTTCAAGGAGATTCTGGAAGAGATCACCAAGCATGTGCCCCTAGATAAAATCGTCGCACACACAGGTAGAGAGGATACCATTAAAATAAAGTGCCACGACGAAGAGACTCATAAGATTCTGGTGTCTGGAGTGAAAAACAACGATGTTCTGAAAATCCAGCATCACCAATTAAAGTCGGAAAAAATGCTGAAATACGTTGTCCGAAATGTCGATATAACGTATGATCTGGAAGACTTTGGCGACGACCTCAGGAAGGCTAACTATTTTCCGGAAAAAACAATCAGACTTAAAAAAGCTAATGGTGCAGTAGAAATGCCAATGGTCTTGGTTATCTTACAGAATAATGAACATAACAAGTCCTTCTTAGGATTAAAACGTATCGGTCCTCTAGCAATTATTGTGGAACTATTTAAAGGTAACAAAAGGCCCTTGCAGTGTTACAACTGTTTGCGTTTTGGTCACGTCTCTCAAGGTTGTACCGAAACACCTCGATGCAATAGGTGCGCTGGCAACCACCAGTCGAGGGAGTGTACCAATATTAAGGGTATAGACCCCCCCCTAAATGTGTCCGATGTGATGGTCAGCACACATCAAGTTATACCAAGTGCCCTAAATATCCCCAAGTAAGAAGGCTCAAAAGCACAAAAGTGGTAGAGGGCAAAACCTATGCTTCGGTCGCATCCAACTCTGCTGATACAAGTGTCACTGATAATAACCAGTTGCGCAGTATATATAGGTGTCTAGGGAACTTGCTAAATATCTACAAAGACAGTGGCAAAGTAGTGCCACAGGTTGCATCCCACGAAAACAAAAATTGACTATGGACAGACGCCCTTACAGAAAGATCACCCACGGGAAACTTCGTTGCAACATATGGAATGCAAGAGGAATCCATCGAAAGCGCATCGAATTTTACAACTTCCTTATAAATTGGAATGTCGACATCGCCTTCGTGTGCGAGACACACTTGAAGTCATCTCAAATTTTCTGTTTGCCTGGTTTTCATGTCTATCGCAAGGATCGGCCTCTGGGTAATAATGCTAGTAAAGCGTTTGGTGGAGCAGCGATCATTGTAAAGGACGGCATTGACCATCGCGAGATAGCCACCCCAAATTACGCAGGGATGGAAGCAATTTCCCTAATCATAAACGATGCTGACGCAGGCGAAATTAAGTTCACCTCCTTATATAATTCGCCTAAGCACAAGCTTAGTTTGTGCGAGCTTGATGAGCTGCTGTCTGGGCCCATTCCAGTTATTATGGCGGGTGACTTGAATGCCAAGCACCCTGCATGGAATTCTAAATGCTCTAATCAAAACGGCAATATCTTACATGGATACACTGTGAACGAGAGTGATATCTTCGTTGCTGGTCCTCTTGATGACACATATTATTGTGACCACTCGCCGGTTAGTGACGTGCTGGACATTGCTGTTCTTAAGGGTTTCCTCAAGTCGTATAATATTTTTACAGTAGACGATTTAACCTCTGACCACCGACCGGTCATGCTTATCTTCGAGGGCCTAAACATCGATGTGAAGCTAGGGCTGCGCTCCAAGCAAGACTGGAAGCTCTTTAAGGATATTCTTCGAGAAAATAGCATTCCATACAGGGAAGTTATTGATAACGGGGACATCAACGAAAGTATCAGTGCAATCACTCGTGCTATAAATGATGCTACTACTTCAAGTACCTCAACTACTGATAGGAAGCGCAAGCGACTACTCTAATATCAAGAAGAAGTACAACAGGCTTTCTCGCAAGATCCAGGAAGAGGTTAAACTTCTACGAGCACAAAGGTGGAGTGAAAAACTGAAATCTTTGTCTGTCCAGGACAACTCACTCTGGGGTACTGTAAGGGCCTTGAAAGGTAACAGGCCCATCCAATTGCCGCCGCTGCTTGCAGACAATGGCAACTGCGTCACAAGTGACGGGGAAAAGGCTCAACTGATTGCGGATTCCCTGAAGATCCAATTTACCACGCCTACTGGGACCAACCTGGACAGTCTCTCAAACACTCAGCTTGTGAAAAATGGCTGTATCGCTTACCAGTGCATCCATCGTGTTCCTACCCCTGAGGATGTCATTAGTATTCATGAAATCTCCGATATCATAAAGCGACTTAAAATCAAAAAAGCAGCAGGTATTGATTCCATCACCAATAGTGCTCTGAAGAACTTGCCTCCTAATATTGTCTCAACTATTACCAAAGCCATAAATGACTGCTGGAAACTTGGTTACTTCCCTGACCAGTGGAAAGAATCCGTCATTGTTACCATACAAAAGCCAGGTCTTAACCCTGCTCTTGCTGTCAGTTACAGACCCATAAGTTTACTACCTATGTTGTCCAAAGTCTTCGAACGCGTCATCCTAAGGAGATTTAATGCTTTCTGTGTGGCCAAAAATCTTGTTCGTGAGGAGCAATTTGTTTTTCGACCTGGACACTCCTGCCAACTTCAGATCTGGAGGCTTGTTGCAGATCTAAACACTCCTCTAAATTGTGCAAAGTACGGTGGTCTTGTCTTCTTGGATATCCGGAAAGCTTTTGATCAAGTTTGGCATAACGGACTCATATTCAAGATGATTACTTGTGGTTTCCCTGACGATCTGATTGCTTTGATTAGTTCCTTTCTGACGAACAGGAAATTTCGTGTTAAGGTTGGCTACTCAATGTCAAACCCTTGTGACGTCAATGCTGGTGTTCCCC
>JAHWFO010076929.1:3863-15885 GCA_023313115.1 Rhysida immarginata | reverse complement strand
CCGTTTGATCGCTTTGTGTATGTTCTAAAAGTGGGGAAAAGAGCGCTAATAGACTCTTATAAGAGAGAAAAGGGCATTGTGCTGCAACGGAATTTTACGTATTGCTTTAAAGTTATACTTGTTTAATGGTATTAGTCCAAAATAGAGACTGTAGAACTTTTAGTATCGCAATCCGCAATATTTAATTGATATTAATAATTTTGTTTTATCTTTGTATTAAACGACTTCAATACTCAGTTGAGTGCAGGAAGTCAAAATAATCAGTAGCGAAGTGCTGTTTATACCGAGCTCTTTTTAATTTTGCTGAGCAGTATGAGAGTATTGGTTGTACGAATATTATCGCACAGGGGGTGTTGGTAGCGCTTCTTAGCTAAAGGTGTCGCTATAAAGTTGTTGCGGGTTTACTGCTCTCTCCCCGATTTTGATCTTAGTTGACTTCATTGAGCCTCTAGGTATAGGTGCAATTAAAAGGAGGGCACGACGTTGTCTGGAACCCGCCTTGTTGCGCTAATGGTACGCAAACGATATGCTGTTACAATGGCAAAAGTTATTCATGTTTCCTTGTGTCTCAACTGAACTGGTTGTGAGTTATAAATGGTTGTGTGTACCATTATTTTAATTTTTCTTAAAGTTGTTTTACCTGTTTAATTAATCATTTGCTTACGTTATGGGTCCCCAAGATTGATTGAATAATAATTAACTTAGTGCTAGCAAGTCATTATTCTAATTAAGAATTTCTCTGAGAAATACATATGTGTTTATGGATTTACTCTCGCCTCCTCCTTGTTTGAGCTTTATTCGCCCGCGCATGTCCAAAAAACCCGCTCCTGGTCCCGTGGATGGTTATTACTGTTGAAGGTGCCTTTTTGTTCCACCCCACCAATGCCTCAGGGCACAGATCAAAAGTCTATTCTAAAATGTTGATAACTAACTGTCGAATCGAGTGGAAAAATCCACTTTGTACAGGGAGAGACAAATGCTGCAAGGGAAACAAATTTTCATTTTGTAAAAGTGAAAAGTTGTTTCGTCAGCACAGCACAACTTGTTTGACAAAAACAAAAAGTGATCATGAGCAAATACGAAATTGCCGCTTAAATTATTTCGTTTTCATATTTTTTTTATTTTTTTTTATACGAAAAAACGCAAATTGTTTATTATTTAAGAAACAGAATCAAAAATGTTTTATTACTGAAAAATTAATCAATGACTTTTTTGTAAGGAAAATCAAATTTTATTGATAAGCAGATAAAAAAAAAAAACAGCAGTAGGAATGAATGTAAATATGCTACAAACATGTCTTTAAACCCACAGTAGTCCTCACAGAGAAATTCTTTTCTTATAATGCTGACAACGCAATTTGAAAGAACTTTTATTTTTCCCAAGCCTATTATAGATCCAATTCGTAAATTGCCGATAACCTAGTGTATCTATATTGCCTGTAAAAATAATAAAAGTTAATGAGATAACTGTTTAAAAATCATATAAATTATGAATATTTGGAGATGTGGGAGGGGCGTTTCCCCCATCATGGCAGTCACCTAGAAGTTCAACTGGCAAATCGGTTTTGTTTTGTTTTTTTGCAGCTCCAATTGGTCTGGCCTAGCTTCATGATTTTCAAATAATTCGTGGAATAGTTTTGAAAATCTCCATCGAAACTTTTGTTGCTTGAAGACAATTCAGAGCTGCTATTCGAGCCGCACTTATATATATCATATACCTCCTACAATACTAAAGGAAGCTACAGCTCGCATTGCATCATGGGGGCGTTCAGGCCGATGATGTCACGAGGATGATCGCTCCACATTCAAAATGGAGCGCGATGGATTTTGCTAAATACGTATATAAAAGCAGTTTTTATATATTTAGAGAGATTTTTGGCAATTTTTAATATTACTACATTAATTTATTTCCTCCTAGATTATTTAGACAAACATTAGTTTTTAAGTGGTACTTGTCCTTTAAAATTTATGGGGTGAGTGCACTGAGTTCTGGATGAAACCTTTGTAGATGATTTGAAAAAGAAGAGTACAGTTATTAAGTAATGGAGCACTTATTGGTTTCACAATGTTTGCCCACATTTGTTATTTCCACATTTTTTGATATAGAAAGTTGAAATTCGGAATGTAACTAACCATAGGCATGTTCACTTCACTATTTAGTTCGATTTTGATTGGCCCACTGGGGTCGGAGTTACGGGGGTATGATTTAGAGGGGACCATGTGATCTGCTTGGTATTTGAACACAGGGCTTCCACTACTCCTATATCGTCCTTAGGGGGATTAATTTCTTGTTTTTTATGATAAATGAATAAATTAATATGGGGTGTCCTAAAAGTTCACATACAAGGGAACTACACGAAGATGTACCTCACAAATTCACACCAAATTGAAATATGTTTCTCGTCTAAAGCAAAATAAAAAAAATGCTAACTTTTGTTTCTTTCAAAATAAACTGAGAAAACGAAAAAATTTGAGCATGTATAGCCATACAAAGACTCCATTGTTAAAGCAGTGTATATGTGTATTATTGCCCTCTCAATTTATTTCTTCCACTACTCAACAATACATACGAATCCAATTCACCTGAAAGCAATGCTATCGCTTCCAAGGTATGCTTGTGCACAAAAAATGGCGTTGCACAACTACATGTACAGTCCTTATCCGATAAATTAAACCTCGACCTTGAAGGGAACAAATTTATTCTGTTGCTAAAATGGGAGGCAAGAGGATGAAAAAAAATCTGATGTAGTGCAGGGAAGTACTAGTACTACATTAGATTTTTTTTAGCAATAGAATAAATTTCTTCCCTTCAAGGTCAAGGTTTGACTTATCGGATGAGGACTGTACATCCCTTAACAGTATACTAGAATTTATTGTACAAATGCATCAAAGTTTACAGAGGTGAAATACAGTCTAGGCCTAGGAGTGGGGTCTCTTTTCTACTTTTAGTCTTTTTTTGAATTTAGTCTCTTTTAATCTTTTTTCTCGCTTTTTTTTTAAACATTGTTAAGAAATTATTTAAATTTAATCCGTTTTTTTTTTTTTTTTTTTAAAAAAAAAAACGGCTTAGGGTCGTTGTATTGTTGTTTCTAATATGAGAAATAGAGGCCTTACAATACATTTTAGTTAGTATGAAGAAGCTGACTAGTTTTGCCTTTTATTCCCCACTTTTTCAAAGTGATAAGAAGAGAAAATTATATAGCTTTTATACAGAATTGTGAACATAACATTTTCTATTGTTATTGGATGGGATTATACAATTATCTGAGATAATTATACAGGAATACGAACATAACAGTTTCTGTGATTGAATGGAATTACACAATATCTAAACTATTGATATAGGAACACAACAAATTTCTGTGATTGGCTAGGTTTTAACAATTATATAAATTTTATGGAACAGATTTCATTACAATAGATCACGAATAGAAGTTAACATCGGAAAAATGTCAAATAACAGTTGTGTGTCTTTATATCGTGTGGAAAACTGTATTGACATCATACTAATATAAAAGCGGTCACAAAATTTACATTGAAGACTGTATATTCCACAGTGTTGTGACAACGCTATCCCATACCTTGATATTTCCATATCCAAAGACTTGATAAACAACCGTAAGCCTACAACATCATCAAATTTAATTCACGCTTCGTCCATCCACCCTATCACACACAAAACCGCTTCCTTTCGTTATTTAATTGACCGCGTCCTCCAGCTTCCCCTAAATGCTTCCTCTTGAAACAAAGAATTCTGCGTCATCCATTATTTAGCCAAATCGAATGGCTATTCCCATTCATTCGTCCACCGCATTGTTCGTAAATGTATCCAACATTTCCAAAACCCAATCTCCCAACCGTCTAACTCTATATCCATCCAAAAGTATTGGGTCTCCCTCACATTTGGAGGCGATTTCATTTACCCCCTGGCTAAATTCTTATCCACAAAAAGCATAATAAAGATTGCGTTCCGAACGGGCAATTCCTGTTAGATATTCACTTAAGCCCCCACATTCTATCCCTAATAATGATTTCAATGTCAACGGAATATACCGTCTTCAAAGTAAATTTTGTGACTGCTTTTATAATGGTATGACAAATGGACAGTTTTCCACACGATATAAAGAACATAGGGCGTCATATACGAAAAAAGACACAAAATCAAATTATGCAAATCACCTTCTGGAAGAGAACCCCCCCCCTCCGGAACAATAGACGACTCCATGAAAATTCTACAATATTCCAACAATCCAGCGAAAATAGCCATGCTCGAAAGTATAGAAATATTCAGGGCCCAATCGGATTCACCGAGGGATATTCTCAACACGCAACTGTTATTTAACATTTTTCCAATGTTAACTTCTATTCGTGATCTATTGTAATGAAATCTGTTCCAATAAAATTTTTATAATTGTTAAAACTTAGTCAATCACAGAAATTTGTTATGTTCCTATATTAATACGAGGGGCAATTGATAAATAAAGTCTCCATGGCTGTAACTTTTTTTTTTGTTAACCGATTTTCAAAATTCTTTTTGTATCTTATACTCACATTTGTCCTCTATGTAATGCACTATTCACTTTTCGACATAGTCCCCACCCCTTTCCACGCATTGTACCAACGCGTGACCAGTTGGGTGAACCCGTCAGAGAGGAATTCTGGAGTTGTTGTCGACACCAGGATTGAATGGCAGCGTTTACCTCGCCATCAGAACCAACTCCTGTCCCTTAAGGGGCTCTTTCTTCTTTGGGAAGTGGTGAAAGTCGCAATGTGCAAAGTCTTTCATTTTTGAACTGCAATTTTTCATCTTTGAACTGTAGGCGCCGCAACGCCTCTGGTGTGTGGTGACTCGTGTGCGGGCGGACGTTATCGTACTCCAGAAGAGGGTCCAAAGCTGCCATTCAATCCTGGTTACGTTGGTACAATGCGTGGAAAGGGATGGGGACTATGTCGAAAAGTGAATAATGCATTGCATAGAGGACAAATGTGGGTATAAGGTACAAAAAGAATTTTGAAAATCGGTTAACAAATAAAAAAGTTACAGCCATGGAGACCTTACTTATCAATCGCCCCTCATAGTTTAGATATTGTGTAATTCCTTCCAGTTGTGGAAATTATGTTCATATTCCTGTATAATAACCTCAGATAATTGTATAATCCCATCCAATCACAATAGAAAATGTTATGTTCACAATCCTGCATAAAAGCGATATGACTTCCTCTTCTTATCACTTTGAAAAAGCCGGGAATAAATGGCGAAGCTAGTAGAGTTTCTTCAGACTAACTATAATGTATTGTAAGGGCTCTATTTATCATTTTTTTTAGTATCAGAGTCTATTATTATAAAACTTTTCAGAAGTCCTTATTCTCTTTCTCAAAATATCTTCTTTTGGGCATAGCAGTGATAAGAATACTGATTGAACAGAAGTACAAGGCTACTACCTTTACAAGAATCATTTGTTTGGGGGGGGGGGGGCCCCCCAATTAACATCCCAGAGCAATGCCTAACAACATGAGGAAAATCATCCTGGAATTGAGGGCATGGTGAATGCAATTTGCTACAATAGTCCCACTCAAGGTTCTTAGATAATGTATAATCCCACTGTAAACAACCCTTTCTTTACTTGGCCACAGGAGAAGACTGTTGACCTTTAAAGAAAAGAAGACTGTTGACCTTTCTTCAGGTTAGAGTGGAAACCAATCAGATGTATGCACTGATGATTCATTACTTTCTCCTGATACTTCAGGAGATATCGAGGTTTGGCCGTATATTGAATTTATGAAATAAAGTTGTGCAAATGCCATTGAAAAGGAATTTATAAAAAAATGTTCTTGGAAATGACTGCCATTTTCCTGGAGGCATAGCTCAACACATTTGAGATTCAAGATAGCGTGAGTGACTGTTCGTACAATTACAATTTTTAGCTCATGTATTGTGTGGGGATTATCTGCATAAATTTTGTTCTTTAATAAGCTTTCCAAGTCGTTCTAGCCAGTATCTTTAAGACACTCATAGCTTGCAATCATTTTGTTTTCAAATTCTATGAGAGATACGAGAGTCAACTTCCTATACAAGGTTACACCAAGGAATTTTGCAATTAACTGCAAGACTTCAGAGGACCCTGTCTGCAAGGTAGCTGTCTAACCATTTGCAGCCGCCTCAAGAACAAGAGTTTCCAGGCTAAAGGAAGCTGGTCTTTATGTCAGACGTCCGGCAGTTTGTGCCCTGCTCACTTCTGTGAGTCATAGGGCCTGTTTAAACTAGAGTCATGAGCATTGTAACCGGAGTTTGGATCAGTGAGCAATGTGCTATTCACCTATGATTTCAGATTCAGCTTAGAAAGTGATTTTCTTTGAACTATCGGAGAGAACATGGAACCCGTTACAATGATCAAGGAAAAGTGTGCAATGTCAGTATGCTTGTTACCAGTGACAGGACACACCAAATCCAAGATGGCAGAAACCATTGGGAAATTCGAAGTGCAGGTTGTGATACTTTTCTGCACCTCAAAGAGAACTGTGGCACACAGATCCATTCTGATTCATCAACCCGACATGGCACTGGGCCATCCACACATGTACGATCCAGCAAGGACCATGCAGAATTCTCGCCAGGCCGTTTTACATAGGTGCACCACCCAGCTATTTTTCTTGACCTCTTGACTAATTTTATTTGGTGAGTCGTTTATTTTCGATTTTCAAAGTCTGAACACCCTAAATTTGAAAATTTTGAAAAATTTTGGCCATACTTCACTTTTTTCTGTGAGGGTGTATACAGATAATTCCCACACAATAGATGAATTGAAAGCTGCAATTACATGAATGGTACAAAATGTCACTCCTGCCGCCAAGAAGAAAAACAGCAAAACTAGTGCAGTTGGGAATCGTTAGTGTGAAGAATGAAGAATCAATGTAGATTTAAAAATAAAGTTCACCACATTGTTCGGTTTGCAGGAGGACAAAGTAAATACAGTATGAGATCGTGCAATGAATCAATTTTTTTAGTTAAGCTTATACATCTGCCCCTGTTTATCACGGGGATTTGGTTCCAAAATTACACAGTGATAAGCAAAATCGTGATAAATGAATAATAGGGAACCACAGAACCTATGGGAAAAATAGGGTTTCATCCCAAGACCCCCAAGTTGTCTTCTAACTTACCCAAATATTACCACTAATTAAACGCATATAATGATATTTAATTTTAATTATTTAATACGAGGGAAAGTCAGTAAGTAAGCTACAAATAGATATTGAAATGAAACAAATAAGAGCACAGACTTGAAAATTACTTTTATTTCTCTGCATAATCTCCCTGTACAATGAGGCATTTGTCCTACCATTTTACAAGCCCAGCAGCATAAAATTCTTTGGGCTGCTGCCTGAATCAGGCGGTGACTTGTACAACTTCATCACTGCAAAAGTGATGCTGACAGTCTTCTGGGATCACTAGGGCATATTGCTTACCACCTTCCAGCAGTGAGAATAAACTGTAAAGGCTGAATCCTACTGCAAGATCCATATGAAACTTTTTAATGCCATTTGACGGAAGCGATCAGAACTCCTCATCAAAGGTGTGTTGTTAATGCATCATAATGTGTGGCCTTATCTTGCAAGCAAGACAACTGAGATGCTGCAAAAGTTCAGCTGGGAAGCTTTCGAGCATCCTTTGTATACGTGAGGGGCTTGTGAAACGATGGGACAAGTGCTTCATTGTGCAGGGAGATTTTGTAAAAAAATAAAAATTAGTTTTCCAGTTAATACTCTTATTTGTTTAATTTTTTTATCCATTTGTAATTTACTTACTGACTTCCCCTTGTACGTACGAGACTTGTCCGTAAAGTAAGTACCGTTTCGTTCTACTGCCACCGCAGCGCTAGTGTCATAGTTCCGAGCATGCACACTCATCTCTCTGGTTCATTATCTTTGCACTGATGCCATTGCTGCTGGATTGTGTTGTTTACATTTCTTGGTGATCATTGAAAATGTTTAAGATACTTTCTGAGCCCGTGGACTGTGAAGTGCGTTCTGTAATAACTCAAAGAATGTTAAGCCAGCTGAAATTCACCATAAACTTGTAGAGATTTATGGTGAAAATGTAATGACTGATGGAATGGTGAGAAAGTGGGTTAGGGAGTTCAATGATAGACAAACCAGTGTTCATGACGAAGCACTGAGTGGGAAGCCTTCTGTTGTTAATGATGATTTGGTTGAAAAAGTGAATGAGAAAATTCGTGAAAACAGACGTTTCACAATAAGAATGCTTTGTAATGGGTTTCCACAAATTTCAAAAACTGTTTTGCATGAGATTGTCAAATCGCTTAAATTATCACTAGCGGCATCTTTCTATGAAGAGGGCATAGAAAAGTTAATTTCCCGCTACGACAAATGTCTGAACAACGGTGACAGCTATGTAGAAAAATAGTTTAAGAAATGCTCTTTCATGTAAAAATAAATTTTGCTTTGAAAAAATGTTTTTATGTGTTTTTTTCCAAAATTCGGTACTTACTTTTCCGGACACTCCTCGTATAATATATTTAATAATTTATTAAGTACCGAAATGTGCTTTATGCAGTCAGTGTGGGGAAACGTGTCTGTCTGTAACTCTTAACTCCTCCAAGGCTATGAAAGATTTTCAAAATCTGTTTTCGTCAGTCGATGAAAATGGTTCATGGCATGAACCAATCACAAATATTATCCAGTGTTCTCCCCAGAAAATTTTATCAGGTGGGTGGAAAGATAACATTTCAGGCAGACAACAATTAAAAACAGATAATCACTATGAGATGTTGTGTATTCAGCTGGGCGGTCACCAAAATCAGTCGGGCGGCACGCCCCTTCAAAAGGGCCTGGAGAGAACCCCGTTATCTAAATCGGTTCAATAGCACGTGCACAAATGGTACCTTCACGACTCCACCTTGGACAAATTTATATAAACAATGTAGTGATATTAAAGGACAAAAAATGATTCATTTGAAGTTTTTCAAGTGGCATAAGAGAGGGTAGATAGCAAAATATTGCGACGTGTCGGAGGGTGGTCCTAACCGTGTGCTCGTTATGGCAAAAAAAAAACTTTCACGATTTTTTTTAAGAAGTGAGGGGAAAAAAGGAGTGAAAAGACGATTTCATAAGTTTATATTTTTGTACCTGATAAAATTACTTAAAAGTATTTAATTCTCAGTGAAAGCCCACCAGGACACGGCCTCCCCCTTGAAAAACACGCACCTGGTCAGTCACAGCTATACAGGGTGTCTCATAAATAGAGGTACAAACTTTAAGGAGAAGTAGAGAACATGAAAAGGATTGAGACCCATCACCTGAAATGACATGAGAAAGTGGTAGCAGAGGTACAAGAAAATGAAAGGACACAAGACTGAGATTACCGGAAAATGTATTTTTTGTTAACGTGGTTGTGTTATTGTGTTTATTTTTATGTTTAAAGGTAAACTCCACAGAAAAAAACCGACTTTATTTTTTTTGCATCATAACATTAATCCAGGTTACTAGAGTATTTATCATTCAAAATTTTTCGATTTTTCCTAATATTTTATTAAGAAAAATGCCTCGGAAAATTGAAAATATGCGTGGGATCTTCCATTCCTTCTCCACAGAACACAGCGGAACAAGCTGTCATTTCCTGCCGCGAGAACCTTGGGGAATTTCGTCGCTGATATTCTAGTCGCTTAGAACGATTCTACATATCGTAAGATTTTGCTAACCTGTTTTATGTCGGAATGCCTTCAATTCATTCTCTGTTTGGATGTATAAATAGAAAGTCGGATAGAAATTTCACGTTTCATTGATTTCCAGAATCAGAATCGATTAAAAAACAATGGATTAGTTTTTGACAGCGAGGGAACTGGTATCCAACTCCAAACAGAATCTCCGCCATTTTAAATTCAGTATCAATTCAAACAAGAAATTCGCTGAAACTAGATCACGTATAAGGTGGAACTAGATGCTCTTCCAACTCTTAAACGGGCCTGGCGTTCTTCAAGAACAATGATCGCAACAGCACTCGTTAAACGCCGAAGGAATGAGGAGGTAAGCCTATCTGCTCTGTAAGGCACACGCTGCCCTAATGTGCACACGCCAACGCGGCAAGGAGAAGATCCCGTTTCACGGTTTAATGCATAGGGCTGTATATCGCAGAAGTTGCAGGAGCATTTAATTCTGCTAACAGCCCTTATATATCGCTGTCACTGTTATCAAAATCGCAGTCGTCACTACCAGTCTTGTTTCATATTCATAGTCCATTGCGATGCCCAACTGACAACTAACCGATAGCGTCCAATGTGTGCATGGTTCGTACGCTTTTAAAAAACCTTGAAAAGTGCTTGAAAAAAAAAGTTTCATTTTCAAGTGCTTGAAAACCTTAAAAAAACTCAAAAATGAGTAAAAGTGCTTGAATTTTGTGATCTCTACAAACAAATCCAGAAAAGTTGAATATTTTCTATTGAAAAAAAAATCCCATCATGATTGTAATCATATAAACAGCTTCAGAATAAATATTATACATGATTGTGATCTTATATTAAAGTTTCAGAAAAATAAAAAAATAGACGTATCATCATTAGCTATGGGTTGCTTTCCTGCCTTGGTGAGCATCTTGAAGTATTTCATTCTTCCTATCATGTGAACAAGGAAGTTAGCAGAGGGGAGAGTGATGGAATTCTAAGGAAGGATTAACTCCATTACCCAATGTTCTAATCCTGTCTGTTAACTCTTCCACACTGATTCAGGCCAGCCAACCTGGAGGTGTTGGGCCAGCTCACTTAAGAAATAGCTGTGAAAAAAGGCCTCCAACAGAGGTTGCCTAGATAGATTGATAGGTGATCACAGATTTATAAACAAAACAAATGATTATATAAATACTAAACATCAATAATTTTATAACCTCAGATTTAATGAGAAAAAAAATAAAATTAAAAATTGATATTTGGTTGATTTGGTTACAAGAATTATAAACCTTAAAATGTTTATAAATTTTATATTAATATGCTATTTTTTAATAAATTATATGAAAATAGAATCCTTTAAAATTCGAGTAAGTCTATACAAAATACAGTTCTTTAATATAGACCTTTAATCCTTAGGATGTCTCTTCAAAGTCACTATAATATATTTTCAAGGTGGAAAGATTGAACTACTGGAATTCCATTTTGTTTCATCAGTGAAAATTTATTTTCTAGGCTTTCTGCTGAATATGATTTGGACTAAAAAAATTTCTTTATGTCGAGTAAAAAAACGTATTATATTGATTTTTAAAGAGATAAGGTAAAAATTTTACAAATTTAATATTTTTTCATATTTCATATAAATTTACTCAAATTTTAAAGAAATATGTTTTGTGCAAATTTATTTAAGATTTTAAAGGAATGTATTTTCATGAAGAGTTATCAAAGAAAAAAAAAATAAAGAATAGCATATTTATTTAAAATGTATAGAAATTTTCAGATTTCTAATTCTTATAGCCAAATCAGCCAATTGTTAATGTTTTAATTTATTTTATTTTCGTTAATTTTGAGGTTATAAAATTATCAATATTTAATATTTATATATTAACTAATTCCTCAGGATAAATTATATTGCAATGAAAACTGATGATTAATTGCTTATTTACAAAAATTTCAAAACAAAAATATAAATGGCTCTAAATTATATAACATGCTTTAAAGCTAAAAAAAAATGAAAAATAAATAAAAAAATCAAAAAGCCACAAAATTACAATCTTTTAAAATAGATTTATTCCTGTACACCTGAACAGTTTACATCCAAATGTTTGCAGTTTTCATTTTGATTTTATTTTCAACAGTCACTATTATGCACTTCAGTACATTTTCGAAAACAAGTGTTTGGTAAAATATTACAAAGAATGGCACAAAAGATGTCAGAGTGAAATTAACAAACTATTTTGATTTGTTTGTATTACAAAAACCTTTTTATATTTCCTTGATATTAAAATTTGGAACAATGCATAACAATCCACAGTGGCTTAAAAACAATTTAACTGAGAAATAGTT
>JAHWFO010076922.1:0-10197 GCA_023313115.1 Rhysida immarginata | reverse complement strand
GATTATACGCATTTTTTCGTGTGAAGCTTATTTTTCGAGTTATTCTGCTTTGTCAACTTAAAATTTACACCCTGTATAACAAAAAATATATTGTACAAATGTATATATCAAATAATTTTATAATGATACTTTATCAGGGATGGAGGAAGGGGGGGGTGGAAATAAATTTTTTGGAGTAGAAATAAATTTAAAATTCATACGAATGTGTTATTCTGAAGTTTTTTCAGAGATAATTTCAGTAACTTTTTTATATTAACAATTTTTAAAGTTAATATGGCTGTTAATAATATTTATCTTGAATAATACATGAAACAAAAATAATTATTAATAATTATAACTGACATTTTCCTTGAATTTTTTTTGAATTATTGTTTTGATTAAGTTTTTGCACTGTTTGCTTGGAAATAAAATACATTCGCATAACAATATAATGAAAAATTAGTTTAGCTATTAGATAATATTCATGAGTTTCACAAAATAATCTTTTTATTTCTATATCTGGTAAATATCCAATTTCAGCTTTATATATTGGAATTTTAAACGATTTCTCGTTAAAATAATATTAAAATCTCACAAAATTCCAAGTTCCTCCTTCAATTATCATGGTTTCAAGGTGGGAAAGCGGGCTGGAATCTGCACTAGCGCCATCTACTTCCGTTTCGCTCTGAGGAATTAACTCGTTAGCACTGGGAGTTTCCCAAGGTAAGTTGAGTATAAGCATAGCCTATAGTCTGTCCACTCTCGTTTTCAAATGTTGTCTAAATTCCCTAGTGGCGGATTAACTCTAAGTTAATTCCATTGTTTACTACTGCAATCATAACGGAGACAAAATGTCGTTTATTAAATTGGAAAAATTTTTATGAAGAAATTTAATTTCCAAGTCCTTTACACTAAACGTTTTTCTATTTTTTTCTTTTCGAAAAGAAAAAAACCCAAAAAAAACAACCCAAGGAAATAAAACAACCGTGAGCTACATGAATTAAGGTTGTTATAACGGAACTCTTATTCAAAATAGTTTGAAATAAAAGGATTTTGCCATATTAGAAAATTTGATGAATACTTTTCATTGGATTCCCTAAATTAGATGAAATAAAATCTTTTTTAAAAAATTATAGGACCTCTAAAGTTTTTTTTATTCTTGCTGTTATGAATAGAAAATTGCATACATACCTTTTTTTGCAGTCAGATAAAATGCGATGAAGAAAACCGTAAAAAGCTTTTGATAACGACCTGTCATTAACAAAACTCAATAGCAAAAGAGTACCTGAATAGATCCAGAAAAGAGGAGATAGCTGAACGCTTGGCGCGCTGCTGTCATTATTATTGTTGTAGGACGTCGATCTGGCAACAGCTATAACAATGAAACCGACCCGGAGTGAACAGACTTCTTATTATTAGGCTATGGTATAAGGTATGCTCGATCGCGACTTCTATTGTGATTGGCTAAGCTCCGTGACGTCAGCCAGAGTCCGAATGCGACTCATTTGCTTGAAAGCTATGGAAAAGCAGCGTAAATTTCCGTTTTGAGACCTTTCACGAGCATTCGCTTATGTGTCCGAGATTGATTCATTTCATAATCAGTTCAGGCATAGTTCAGGTAACGGAAATGATTTACATTACACGTTTAAAAAATATATTATTGTTAATATTAGGTTTAAAGGCTGGTTCCCATAGCTCCGATTTTAAGTGCGATCATGCGATAATCGCATCTGACTGAGTCGAGCCTATGGAAACCGATTTTCTTATCCTCCGATTTTTAGCTGCGATCCGAATGCCCGACTGAAGTCGCGACTACAAATCGTCAGTCGCAGTAGTTTGAACCGTTCAAACTTTTCTAGGTCCGATCCTGCGATTTCGGTCACGTGGATCACTGTATTGGATCGATCTATTTGGAACTGTGAAGGGAACCCATCTGTAACGATAAAAATGTGATTTTTGTAACTCGCAAAATGTTAATACTCAATGAATGTTGAGGAAGTCATATAATTTATTTAGAAGAAAATAATAATTATATATAATTTATTAAATATTTATTAATATTAAATATATATAATTTTAGTCATTATAATTTATATAAAAGAATTGTTTTTTAAAAAATTATCGAAATGAGCAAAGTTTATTTACCCATAATCGATCAGACATTATTCAGAATTACAAATTTAAAATTCAGTTAACTAAAAAGAGACATTGAGATAGTATTGGTTATAAATATTAGTAAAATGTAGCATCAGTTGAGCTGTTTAAACGCATTATTTTACTAATCAATATTCTAATTTTTTAAGAAATAACAAATATTTATAAAATGTCTAGAAAATTTGGATTCGATCAGAAACTAATACAAATATTTTCGAAATATATAATTAAAATGTGTAAATATTTAGTTAATTAAAAAATTCCACCTCACAAGAGTTTTTGTATTAGGACGAAAGTTAAGTTAGTTTATTGGTATTAAAAAACCCTTTTATTGTAAAGAGAACTTTTTAAATAACTAAATATATACAGTGCAATACAACGTGAGTAAAACAATGAATCTAAAATGTGCAACTAAAATCTTTATTTAAATTGCATCAAAATATTTTTATCATAAATAAATTCATAATAAATCTAAATGATATAGTAAGCTAGAGAAACACACCAACTCATAAAAATTTATATTTATTCCATGGCTGTAATTCCACTATTTTCAATATAATTTTGATAATAAAAATTGATGCAATTTGAAAATTAAATTTTTTATTACACAATCTAATGATTAATTAATTATATAATTCGAAAATATTTTTAATTTGAATCCTTTTCTTGATTCCATAAAAGATTCTATTTTAAATATTTTGATTTTTTTTTTTTTTGCCGTGTAGAATACTGAATTTAAAACGTGGGAACTTTTATAATTATTTCATTTTGGGTGACCTTTTTAATTATCTCAAAGTATAACATATAAAATAAAACATTAGAAAAGCTTAATTCTTTTTTGTGAAATAAATGAATTTTTAATTTTATCGGCGCCAAAGCCAGCTAGTTGGGGGCTTTGTCAGCAATGTTCCAGCTCTCTCGTTATCCACATGCTCTAGCAAAGGCGGAGGGGGGGAGGGGGAGTTCATCGAATCATCCATGTGATTTCCCATGCTCTTGGCTTTGTGTGTTGAGGAATCACAAATAAATTATCACAGATTAATGTATAACTATTCCCCTCTTTATTATTTGATAATTTTTAAGGGGGTATACGGCTTTTTTTAAAGCTGTATACAACGTAAGAAAACACGCTCGCCAACGTATCGATAAACTAGACGCCATGTTTATTCTCTCTCTACAAGAGGCTCTCGTTCAATCCGTACATGCGCAGTGTTAGATCGTGATTGCAATCGCGCCTATGGGAACTGGCACCTTCTGCCGATAATCGAGTACGACTGCGTCGGCGCTTATCAAATCGGGCTTCTCAATCGCAGTTGTAGTCATAGTGGCCAGTAGTAGCGACCAGTCATCAATCTTTAAGGGAGACAGGATCGTTCAGACATCGATATCTCACACACGATTGAAACTAGATGCAACGTTTATAGGACATTTTTTTCCATTTGAACCATACAATGTTCCTAAACAATTATGCTTGATAAGTTGGGTCACCCTGTAAAATTAAAAATTATAGTTTTCCAAAAAAACATAAATAAATAAAAAATATTTGTGTAGCTTTAGTCTTAATTTTAAATTGAATTTAATTTATATGCATTTGAACATACCGAATTAATTTTTGAAAATATCAATAAAATGTTCTTGTTGAGTAATGAAATAGTAAATCTGTGACAAAATGAATGGTTTGAATTACACTGGCCAACAAAAACGTTATCAGATCATTTCGTCACATCATTCACTTTGTCCTAGAATCATTTTGTCCCGCAGACAACTCGGCATGTTCAGTATGCTACATTGAAGTCGCCCAATGAGCTTGCAATGAGGATTGTGAGTGATCCGCTCATCGGATTTTGGTGAAATTTTTTTTGTTTGGAATTTGCTGTTGAACAAATGTGCAATTGGAATTTTTTTGTGTATCTCTTACGGTTTTCGAGATAGAATTTATGTTCGGGAAAACTCAGATTTTTTTTGTAAAAATAGATATAATTTTATTTGTAATTATTTATTTCTATTTTTTTCTATTCTTTAAGTTTTTTTTTACTGTTTTGTAGACAGTGATTGTTGAGTATATATTGTTTTAATAAATGTTTGTTATAGGTAGCAGAGTGTGGTTTAATTAGCAGACCAACAAAAATAAGCTTTTTACATTGGGAAGATGCATTCGATGATTTATTTAAGTAATTAATTAATACGGACAACAGTGAGTTTGCATGCTTAAGAGTAACAATACATTAAACAATGTAAACATCCACTCAGTAAATATAAAGAAAACATGTCATGAATGACGTAATAATACTGTCTAAATTAACATCGGAAAATTGTCCTCTCAACAATGTTAATTAAAAAATCTTCACGTAATTATCACTGTCTGCAGCTAGTTGTCCCTCGCGAATAATTTTCGTGATCACGAGTATGTGTGTCCCACTATTGTTGATGTTCTTTCCGTGGTTACTTTTTTTTTTATTTCAGACAGACCACTTCCAACTTCTGGCTTGACCAGTCGTCCCTCCTTCTGATCCTCCACGTCCTTCCTAGCCTGCAGCATGGCGTTCAACTTCCATTTATCATTTTCATTCCAATGCTCTGCAAATTACTCCTACCCTTCCGTTCGATGTTTAGTTTCTTATTGAATTTCTCACTTTCTCGCAGCAGCCATGATTCTTTACCGAGCAGCATTATTTTGCGGGTTTCCCCATAAGGTAATAATGAAATTTCTTTTAATGCTATTTCAACAATAACGTGCATAAGGGACGCCATGCTGCACATTTCAATTCTTATTTCCCATTAATAATTAATTATGATTTCGCAGTCTTTCTTTAGACATTAAATGGGAATTTGAAATTTCTTTTTCCTTATTCTTTATAAGGAATTGGTCTGTCTCAATTTTTTTTAAATTTAATCTCAATTCGCTCAATGTAGCGATTAATATTTCTCGTTACAGTATTTTGCTGTATTTAACGTACATTTAAGTATTTCTTTATTTTATTCCGAGAAATATTTTCTTTTGTAATTGAGATCGGAATGCCTATTCCTCAATTAAATCATATTGTATAGAACATTCTTTTGTACAGAATTTTTGTATTTTATAAATAAATATCGCAATTTTTAAACCAAAATAAAAGCCTTTTAACGACCCACGTTTACTCTTAAGTTTTGGGGTTCTTTCTTCTTAAGTACCACCCATTAAATTCTATTTATTTTGCTTCCTCCTCTGAACATATGGTAGCAGAGGTTCGTGGTTTCTTTCTTTTATTTAATAACAATATGGACGAATCATATTTTGAAGAGGGTCGTTCCCTCCCTAGGCCAACGAGTGCCAATTATATTCAATGGACGTATCGAATTTTAACCTTTCTCGATACCAAAGGGATAGCCAAATACACTATATGATCACAAATATTCGGACACATGCACGTTTGCGCTCTAGCTACGATTTCATGGAAATCAATAGGGCGTTGCACATCCCTTTGCCCGAATCACAGCTTCCACCCTTCGGGGAAGACTTACCACCAAATGTTGGTAGGTACTTTCCGGAATGTTCCTCCATTCCTCCCGAAGAGCGAGAATCAGTTTAGGTACAGAAGTTGGCCGATGTGTTCTGGCCCGCAAGCGTCTTTCCAATTCATCCCACAGACTCTCTATAGGATTGACTGTGGGCTCTGTGCACTCAGGTAAAAAGCGTTCTCCAGGTATGCGCCAAACCCAAAATCGTCCATCGGATTGCCAGAGTGTGTAGCGAGATTCGTCGGTCCATATTACACGTTTCCATTGGTCCATTGTCCAGTTTCTGTGGGCTTTGCACCACTCCAGACGTCGCTTGGCGTTGACCCTGCTGATGTGGGGCTTGTGGGCAGCAGCACGGCCATGGAATCCCATCGTGTGCAGTTCCCGACGAATTGTCATGGTACTGGCATCATTTGCAGAGGCGTTTCGAAACTCTGTGGCAATTTTTTCCGCCGAGGACTTCCGGTTGCTGCGGGTGACACGACGAAGCACTCGACGGTCTCTGTCCGTTAGTTTCTTGGGTCTACCGGTTCGTTGTTGAACTGTTGTTGATCCCCGGGTCTTCCATTTCATAATGACATCGCCTACTGTTGACTTGGGTATCTGAAGAAGGCTGGAAATGTCACGCACGGACTTGCCGCATAGGTGACATCCAACGATGGTTCCACGTTGGAACTCGCTGAGCTCTGCCAAACGACCCATTCTTGCCAATGTCCAAGCAGAGTTGTGTCTGAAGGTGTGGGAAGCTATTTAAATGATGTGCAAGTCATTATCATGTGACATTGGGCCAATCGATGATCTGCGAGGGGTGTCCGGATATTTTTGATCATATAGTGTATGTCCAAGAAAAGATTTCTCTCCGTACAGAAGCATCAGCCAGCTCATCCATGCGCCTTGATTGGGCAAGAGTACGGCATTACCTCCTGAGTATGGTGAGTGATGATATTGTCATCATGTTTCAAGATGACAATCCCTATACATTGTGGGAAGCAATTAAGCGTCGATATGGAAGGCCGGATTCAGTGACACAGGCTGAAATAATGCGGCATCTCTCAGCCTTGCGTTTCTTAGACGCTGATTCGAATGCCTATGTAGCAAGAGCGCTACAAATCCGTGCTGAGGCTGGAGCCATATCCCTGTTTCTGGATGATAAAATTTTAATTGACCATATGGTTGCAGGTCTACCCTCAACTTATACTCCATTGAGACTCGCGGTCCAATCAAACCCATCAATGTAATTGAAACCTTCCTGAGTCAACTAAATGTGGTTTTTAAGGACCACACCACACTAAATTCCTCAATAGCTGTAGTCTCGTGTGCCACCTCTGTTTCTTCCCTGCGTCCACATCCAAATGCCCGTCGAACAAATGACGTAACATGCCATAATTGTGGAGGCCGAGGATACGTAAAAACAGTATGTCCGTCCAAAATTTATCCCACTACTGCGGGTCCAGGTACTTCACACACCGCGATACCCTCTCTTTCGCAGGATCCTGCATCAACAAAGCGCATGCCTCGCGCATCAGCTTCACGTCCTAAGCGTAAGCCTTGCAAATCGGGTTCAAAAGGACAAAGAAAGAAACCTGCAGTCAACTGTGTTGGTGTTCCAAACAAGGATTGGATAGTTGACACGGGCAGCTCATTTCACGTAATTAAAGAAAAACAGTTTTTTGATTCTTTTCAAAGCTGTCATAAGCGGATACATACTGCAGACCCTAAGAAAACGATTGCTGCCATCGGTACTGGTGCGGCAAGCATGTTATTAGATTCAGGAGCAGTTATTAAAACTCCATGACGCGCTTTATGCCCCAAACGCGCGCCCTAATCTTATCTCCATGAGTCAATTATCAAAGCAGGGTTACAGTCTTCTTTTCGACCCAACTGGTTATTCCATTACTTCCCCCAAGGGCACGACCGTCGCTGCGCAGGAGGGCGTGGAGGACCTCCCGTTCCTTCCCGTGGTCTCAAATATCCATTCAGTTTCCCGAACGGACCCCCCATTACTTTCAATGGCTGTCACTTATAGTGACATTCACAAAGCATTGGGCCATCCGTCATCAAAAAAACTCACCACAGCCGTGAAACACCATAGCATGCGCGGTCTCGAAGTTTTGCCGCCATTAATTGATGACCAACCATGTGTTGCATGCCTTCAGGCACGATTATGCAACGCCCCTCACAACATTGTACAAGGTCAACGGTCAACCCGTCTTTTACAGCTACTTCACGTGGATACAGTGGGACCAATGCCTACCACTTCTATCCATGGAAACAAATTCCTGTTAGTAGCCGTCGATGATTTCTCATGAAAAACTTTCGTTTGTGCTACTCCGACAAAAAGCGAAGTGCCAAAAGCGTTAATAGACTTAATACTAAAGCTACAACGCTCTACAGGACAAAATCTGGCGTATATACGTTCCGATAATGGAACAGAATTCACCAATGCAGAGCTAGGTGAGTTCTGTACGAAGCAAGGCATATCTCAACAATTCACCGTTCCTGAGAACCCCCAGTCAAATGGTGTTGCTGAGAGAACCGTACACTCCATTTGCGATGGAATTCGAGTTCTTCTTGCATCGTCAAAAGTTCCGCACCGATTTTGGGACCATGCTGTGACTACAGCAACATTTAATCTGAATTCTTTGCCTATACGAGGTCAAACTAAGTCCCCTGAAGAGATATGGTCCAAAAAGAAACCGACCATCAAATATCGAGCTCCTTTCGGTTGCCTGGTATACTATTATATACCCAAGTTGCACCGATCAAAATTTGACGCTCACGCCAAAAGTGGTGTTTTTATGGGATACTCCGCTTCATCTCCTGGGTACCTTATTTATGTGCTCAATAAGAGCAAGTTTTTACGAGCACGTACCGTTCGTTTCTTTCCTAGGCTATTTCTAGAGTTCACAAGAAAATCAGATCCATCATCTGTTCCTCTGGTATTTCCAATTCACATGGAACCCCCAGTCTTTGAAGCACCACAGCCTGATGAACCACATATCATTCAGAGCGTACCGCCAATCTCACCCACTTTAACATTAGACGAGACAAGAATGCAGGTCCTGATACTGAGGACACGCTAGTGGTCACACCTCCAACAGAAACCACATCGATGGAAGATGTTCCAGTTTGTTCGTCTAAATCACCAGTGAACCAACCACCCATTGAAGTCCTACAGCCGGAATTATGACGTTCACAAAGATTAAAAGAGAAGGCAGGAAAACAACGTGCCACCTTATGTCATCCTGACTTTACTGACTCCGACTTGCTAATCACTCTGCCAATTACATACCAGTCTTATGAACAAGCACTCGCTTCTCCCCAACATCATCAATGGGAAGAGGCCATGTAAGATGAATTGAATTCACTCATGCTTCATCATGTCTGGGATTTAGAGCTTCCACCACCAAATGTCAAAATTTTAAAGAGCAAATGAATCTACCGCATCAAATACAATCCTGATGGTTCGGTGTCCAGATTCAAGGCAAGGTTGGTGGCTATCGGCTCGTCACAAGTCTACGGGAGCCAGTATGAGTTAACTTTCTCACCTTTCATCAGAATGGAATCCCTCTGCTTACTGTTTGCCATAGCTGCAAATACAGGGATGTCACTGCCCCAGTATGACGTCAAATGTGCAGATCCATTAGACGCACCGATAGACCACACCATATATCTATCGCCACCCAAGGGATTATCAACGCCAGTTAATCACGTCTGCAGATTGCGTAAATCACTTTACGGCCTCAAACAAAGTGGAAGATGCTGGTACGTAAAATTGTGTCAGCTTCTTACCCGATTAAAATTCACTCCATCCAGAGCAGACGATTGTTTTTTCTACTACACCAATGCTGGGTGCACCATTCTCTTAACAGTTTACGTGGATGACATCGTGGCAGCTACAACAAATGTCTCCATCCTAACCTCCATCATGGACAAAGTGAAACAAGAAATCGACCTCATGGAGTTAGAAGTGGTAAAGCATCTGCTAGGTATGAATGTGTCACAAGTGAACGGTTCAATTCATCTGTCACAGGCACATTATAACAAGCAAATCCTGCTTGATTAAGGCCTTCAAGACATCAAACCAAATACCATGCCACTAAGCCCTCAAGTGAACCTTGATGATACTGCGGATTCACAACCAGTCGATTCTACCAATTACCAATCTTTTCTCGGTTCCTTAATGTATGTAATGACTTGCATGCGGCCGGATATAGCTTTTGCAATTACTAGGCTGCCGACATATGCTAAATCGCCTACACATTTGCATATGACTGCTCTTAAGGGCGTCGCTTCTTATCTTAAACACACCTGCGACACATCACTCGTTTTTACCCCATCTACGGGTCGTTGTGCGCACTCGCTGACGCTAGCTGGTTTGTCACCCCACAGAGTAAAGGATACTCTGGAATTTTGATCAATGTGGGGAAAAATACCATAACCTGGTTCATCTAAGAAGCAACGTTTAGCCACCCTGAGCAGCTGCGAAGCCGAAATATTCGCTATAAATGAATGCGTGAAGTCACTGAAATGTCTTTGGGACCTCATACCCGAGTTGGGACAAGG
>JAHWFO010076917.1:0-10558 GCA_023313115.1 Rhysida immarginata | reverse complement strand
ATAAACATGTAGTCTTTTATTAATGGTTTTTGAGATACAGCTGTTTGAAATTAAAATTCTGAAGTTTTTGATATGGTTTTTATTTTACTGCATCAACATTCTAATAAATATATCATAACAAATTTTTGAATATTTCGCCATGTAATTCTTGTGAGAACGAGGAATCTTCACGTTCTCTTATTAGTCCATGGCATCTGTTGTACGTGCAATAAGCTCGTCTCGTGTATCGAATATAGTTTTATAAATCTAATATTTTAACCAATCCTACAAGCAGGAATCCAAGGGAGTTAGGTCGGGTGATCTTGATGGCCAACTTAACTGTTCCATCGCGACTAATCCAGCGATTAGGAAAAACTACATTTAGGTATTCTCGCACACGTATTATGCTACGAGGAAGTGCTCCGTCGTGCTGGAAATACATTCTTATTCGGATAGTCGTCTTCCACTTATCCAGAAGCGCATTTTATAAAAATCCGAGGTAATTCTGCCCTGTCAAACGATTATCTAAGATGACGGGGCCTATCAGCATTCCACCAATCATGCCACACAATACATTGACGGAAAAAAGAACTTGAAAATTCTTTTCTACAGTGACTTCAGGGTTATCTTGGATCAACGAAAAATTTGAATAAAATTGGCAAAAGAACTACCGACTTCGTAAACACCATAATGATGTTTTTAACTGGCTGGGTTATTAATATTGTTCTGACAATGCAGTACCACGCATTCTCAACTGATTTTTATTGTTCTCATGGCTTTATTGTTCCGTAATTTACAACCCAGAAAAATTTAAAGGTTAAATACTTTATTAGGAGCTTTAGCAAAAAAATCTACTTTTAAGAATGCACGCTTGGTCTGTGCGTTTATCCGGCCGGCCGTCCGCCGCTTTCAAGATAGCTTGAAAATACGATTAAGTTTTTCAAATTCTGTTTTCAGAAATATGACATTCAAGATCTTAGCTCGGATGTGTCAACTTTTCAGGATTTTTTGTGGACCCCTTCAAGTCGAATACGCGCTAAAACAGTGACCGTAAAGAATACCAAGATAATTGCATGTCATGTAAAACCGATTTATCAAGAATGAATACACTGGTATTTGATAATTTGACATGCTACGCTGCTCTCCCTTTTCTTCTCTCGACTCCAGTTTTTTATGCCCGAGTCTTTCTCGGACGCAATTAACATGAAAATCTTTTTCTTACGGCGCTGGCTATTATTCTGTGACATACAGGAGCTCCATCATGCTGCCAATGACACGGACTCCAACTGAATGCTGTCACTGCTCCCTCAAGAATCATAGTGTCACGAAATTCAAATACGATCTTGAATTTCGATGTCACAAACGCTCACTTTCACTCTCGAATTATTTACAATTCGGGAAGGAAAGTGGAGCGACGTCACACTCGTCATAATCGTAGAGCAAAACATCTACACGCATGGACCAATCAGGAGACAACAGCTGATTCAAATAAAAACGTTTTTTGTGCAGCTAAGAGAGGGGAGAGTAGAGTGGAGCCACGAAAGAGACGGCCGGTAAAAGAAGGGTTTCCTCATCGCGGAACTCCCAGCAGGATCCGGGAATGCCTAATGGTCAACGAAAGCTCCGATACGAGTTCTAGAACTACGGCGACGGCAGCGAGCGAGACGAGTCCCCGTGTGACGTCGGAGAATTCAGCTCAGCTGTGCGGAGAAGCCTCGTTGGCGGCACATCTCCCGACGGAGAAGGCAGAACGTCGTTTGCGAGTTCCGTTATTAACGCGTGTTTCAACGAAACTCCCGGAGACCTGGCATCGCAGTGTTCTGGACCACTGTGCGAACCTAGTAAGTGCTCGTTTCCTCGTAGGGGTTAACTCACGCCTAATAAAGGTGGCTTTTTGGGAATTGGAGTGCAAGGAAGTGATTTATGTGTCTAATGTGCGAGGACTCTGGCCGTTTGGGCTCTTAGCCTTCCTGCGACACGACGTGGGTTTTGTTTTAACCTAGATAGGTTAAGTGCCGTTAATTTTGTCACGAAAGTGCTAGTGTTCTCCGTCTCTCTCAATGTGTGACAAAATTTGTGCGTTTCTCTTGGAAAAGAAAGAGAATATTTTGTATAAGTGAAGTGTGTCGTCTAGCACGCACTGGTTGGTGTGTGTTTCTTCGTAACGTGCTTTCTTTCTTACATAAAGTGAGCAATCTAGTGTCTTGTGTAGTTAGCGGGAACAGAAATTTTATTTCCCGATATTGTAATTGGGTTAATCATTATTTTAAGCGATAGTTGGCCTTTGCTTATTTTTGTTTAAGATTTATCATTGGCTGGAGTTGAAGCGATTGTTAGTTTCATTAATTGTAGCCAGAGTGATAATTTGTTACGTTTTAACCGTTATATTTATTATAGCGTTATTTTTATTTCCGGTTTAGTCATTAGCCAATTGATTTCTGAGTATATTCAGAATAAGCTTTTATGTGGATAGAAGTATTTGGAATTTTGCCTCATTACTGTATTATTGTAATTGTCGCACTTGTTTTGTTATTTTACCCTCCTAGTTAGAGCGGAGTTCATCAAAGGTTTATCTTTAGTTTGACTTTTGATGCCAGTGGCATCTTGTGTTACGACTGTTTATTCTTATACTTTTCAATAGTGATTTATACCTTGAATAAACTTTATTTTATTCTCAGTTAAAATTTTCCGACCCCTGTCACTTGTTTTACCTTCCACTGCGTGCTCTAAGTGATTATCTTAGTTTAAACGTGACAGGTGGCGGCGCGTGGAGCAGAGTACGTTTCGACCATGTGCTAAATTTTCTCGATTGTGCTACATTTGGTGTTACAGTGTGTGTTAAAAAAAAAATAGAAAAAGAGAGAAAGCTCTTTTTTTTGTGGTGTTTTTTTTTGCGTCGGTGTTTACGTCTACCAAGTGTGCATTTGTGTTTTACTCGACAGTGTGGTGTTGGGTGTTCTACTTTTATACAGTGCAGTGTAGTAGTGTTTTTTGTGGTACAACATCAAGATTGTTGTGTGCCGGCGCGACAGTGTTGGTGTGTGCGTTTATGCTTATCCATCATTATGGGTAGAGGAAAAAGGTCCGAACAGCAAAAGCTGGAGAAACAAATATTGATCGGGTTAATGAAGACCCGGTATAAAATGAATATAGCGTTTTTTAACCAGTGTTTCGAAACGCTATCCAACCAGGTGTCGTCGCTTACTGAGCCCGAGAAGGTGCAAGTCTATCTTGAGGCCTTCCCGGAAGTGATCCAGCAGTCATTGGAACAAGAGGAGCTAAATTGCATCAAGGTTGTGATGGAACGAGCCACGCAGATGCTCTCGGGGACTGAGCGGAAGGCTGCAAGCGACCCAGGGGGCTCTTCAAGAACTACGAACTGCGGAGTCACTACCAAAAAGCGGGAAATACCTGGATTCAAGGCTGATAATGCTGTCGTCCCCTTCATTAGTAATCAGCAGAAGCAAATAACTTCAAGGCCTGAAGATAGTGGGGACATCAGTGAACAGGCGGAATGTATAATGGAAACCAACAAACCGCTGTTAGCCAATAACGTCATGAGTGCTGCTGATCCGAACTTCGGAACTGTCATCAGGAAGCATTATCACGAGTGCGGGTTCACAAGGAACCTGTTGATTCGACCCAAACTATCGTTCTTTGTGGATCAAGGTCTGCTGTACAGGAAGAGCAAGGGTACTACGCAATTGGTACTTCCTCGAGTAATAGCTATCATTTCGGCGGTTTTCAAGGTCATGCATGAATCAGCCACGTCAGGCCATCCAGCAGTCAACAAGACAATCCAAAAAGTACGAGCCTTGTACTTTTGGCCTTCTATGGAGAAGGACATACGTCGACTCATAAGAGGATGCAACGAGTGTCAGAGCAACAAGGTGCCTCGACAACTTCCTTTTGGTGATCTGCAGTCTCTGGAGATTCCGCCTCATCGATGGCATACCATCTGCCTCGACTACGTGATGCCTTTACCAATTACGCCCAAGGGGTTTGACGCCATTTTGACCGTAACGGACAAACTGTCAAAAAGGGTTAGGTTGCTCCCCTGTAAATTCACCATTACAGCGGAGGGGACTTCCAGGTTGCTAGTTAGCCACATTTTCTAACTTCACGGATTTCCGGCGGTCATAATATCGGACCGTGATGTCCGCTTCACCTCGGATTTGTGGAAACAGGTGTTTAAACTTCTAGGCGTTACCCTAAAGTTTGCGTCAGCATATCATCCACAGACAGACGGACAATCCGAGCGAACTAATCAAAGTATGATCCAGATACTACGAAATTACTGGGTGAACCCGGAGAAGACCGACTGGGACGAGTATCTGGATACAACTGAGATCGCCATCAACCGTGTGGTGGCAGAAGCAACAGGATTCACCCCCTACTATCTTGACCTGGGGCGGAACATTACCATTCCTCCTTCAAATAATAAATTCCAAATAAGCGGGCAAACTACACCGAGTTTTGTGAAACATCTGAAATCCCTCCTAAAAGAAGCACAGGGCAGAATCAAACGAGCTAACGCTAGGTATGCGAGGCACTTCAACAAAAAGCATACCAAATTTAGAATGAAAGAGCATACCAAATTTAGAATTAACCTGGTACTCGTCTGAGCCTCGAGGTTAATTCATAAGAGTACTGTCGGGCATTAATTATACCCGAAATATCTAGGACCTTTCAGGATCCAGAAAGTGATTAACAAAGTGTCGGCGAAACTGAATATCCCGCCTCAATGGAAATGTAAGAGCAAGGTTGTCCATTGCTCCTATTTGAAGAGGTACACCAGCCGGGCCACACCCCCAAAGGAGCCGGGTCCCATAAATGACCAGCAGTATGAAAATGTTTACCGGGTGGAGGACTTGATAGATGTCCAAGGGAAGAAGCCCCATCGTAGATTCCTAGTCAAATGGGCGGGATATGACGCCCCCACCTGGGAGCCGGAGTCTAACCTTCATCGCTGCCAAGGGCTTATAGAGCAGTTATTTAGAAGGCGTAGGACGTCTCCGAACACACCACCGACAGAGCAGAAGAGGAGTAGCGGAAGGGATACCTCGCCTTCGTCATTTGCGAGGAAACCCATCCATGTCCTACAAAACGTCAACACGCAGGAAATTCTGCGGTTGGGGTCTGCGCGCACTGGTTGGTGTGTGTTTCTTCGTACCTGCAGTTCCCTATTTTATGTATGGTTTAGCATTGTGTATAATCACAAATTATTGCTTTAATTACATGTTAATTTTAGTGTGTTTGTTTTTATTTTAGCGGCCGAGTTGTTGAGCCCTGGGTGTAGTAGACTGTCATTCTAAATATGAACGTTATTGGTCTTGACGGAAATATTATATGTTATATTTTTGTTAGGCTTATTTAAATGTCCCGTACCTTGGACTAATTGACTTTGCCTAATAATTGACTTATTTAAGTGGACATTTATTTCCACTGGAACTCATTCTTGATAGCTGTGACCTCATTAATTGTGCATTGTATTTTTGATTCAAGTAACGTGCTTTCTTTCTTACATAAAGTGAGCAATCTAGTGTCTTGTGTAGTTAGCGGGAACAGAAATTTTATTTCCCGATATTGTAATTGGGTTAATCATTATTTTAAGCGATAGTTGGCCTTTGCTTATTTTTGTTTAAGATTTATCATTGGCTGGAGTTGAAGCGATTGTTAGTTTCATTAATTGTAGCCAGAGTGATAATTTGTTACGTTTTAACCGTTATATTTATTATAGCGTTATTTTTATTTCCGGTTTAGTCATTAGCCAATTGATTTCTGAGTATATTCAGAATAAGCTTTTATGTGGATAGAAGTATTTGGAATTTTGCCTCATTACTGTATTATTGTAATTGTCGCACTTGTTTTGTTATTTTACCCTCCTAGTTGGAGCGGAGTTCATCAAAGGTTTATCTTTAGTTTGACTTTTGATGCCAGTGGCATCTTGTGTTGCGACTGTTTATTCTTATACTTTTCAATAGTGATTTATACCTTGAATAAACTTTATTTTATTCTCATTTAAAATTTTCCGACCCCTGTCACTTGTTTTACCTTCCATTGCGTGCTCTAAGTGATTATCTTAGTTTAAACGTGACACATAGTCTGATACTGAACGGCTGTCAAAGTTACGTCAAAAAACACAGGTCCAACATATTATGTATATTCACTTCGTAAGTCCAATTCCAAAATGCAGATCCTACACGAGACATTAATACTCCAGCATACCTGGTAGTTCATCTGTCTTAACCAATGAGGATTACTATCAGCCCAATAGTGATGTTATGTGTTTTCACAATGCCCTCCCAATGGGCGAACTTCTATGAACACCATAGTTCCATTTGCATAACAAGGAAACTGAACCGATTCATGAGAAACTGCCCCAAAACATTATGCCTCCACCATCAAACTTTACTTGTGGTAAGTAGCCGTTCATCCGGCATTTTAATCACACATATCCTTCGGATCAACGTATTCGTCTTTCAAAAGACATATCGTCATTGGCCAAGTGTTTATGCGATATCTGGTTGCGTTAATGTTCGGCTGCTCGGCTATGAACATCTAAAGTTTGGAGCTCTCAACGAGTTATGATAGTGAATTGCTTTCAGGGCATCTTGGAATTTGTAACGAATGTTTTCTGCCAATTTCAAGAGATTCTGTTTTACCACTCTTTTCAGTACTCTGACCATGTTGTCAGTCGGCATGGTCTATCAGGACATTTTGCAGAGTCTTAGCCCCTAGACGTTTACACTTCATAATGACGACATTCATGAGGAATGAGCACGTATAATATCGCAGAAAGTTCACGACTAGAAACTCCCGTGATTTGTCCACATAGTCAACCTCTGCCCATAGACATTTTTCACAATGCTGACGCCATGATTGATAGGCTGCCACAAATGCTTCTTTAGGAACCAGTTTTGTCTACTGGAAAATCGCTTATGCAAGAACGGAATAAAGCTTCTGCATAAATAAAAAGGTACCACCCAAATGGCCGTCTATAAAATACGCAAAATTGGCTCGTTTTTAACTTCCCCTCCCTCCGCCTTGTAACGCACCTCTGGACCCCCTTCGAAAATTGCGTAACGTTGCGCTTGATCCCCTCCCCTCCTCAATGATTTTTCAACCGTATGTATTTTATTAGAAATTTTAGCACAGTCAATTTTAAGTTACAGAGGCAAATTTCACTTTTGAACAGCTATTAAAGAAATATCGTATTTTATGAACAAGAATATCATTTAAAAAATTGATGTAATAATATGTGACAAAATATTATTAGAAATCATACTTTTTACATATGATCAAGTGAATTTTTCACCTTCCATGACGGTTAAAAGATAGGTTTCTAATGACGAATGGGAAAAATCAAAAATGCAAAAGTTCTCAAAGAACTGGTTTTAAAAGAAAAATACATTTTAAAATACCAAATGATATAAGGCCTGCAGCAAGAGACGTAAATTGGCTTGCAATTAGTAACAATTGAGGAAGATATGAACTGTGCAACGTGGAGGGAATAGAAACCAAGCCATGGATAGTCTGCAAATCGTGCAATGTGACTAAACGATTAAAAAATTGGAACTAGACATCATGTGGTCGAAATGTACTTACAAGAAGTAAAATCTATTTCATGTAGACAAAAGGTTTCGTCATTTATACTATTGATTAATTTTACACAAACGAAAAAAACCAGTCTATCTTGTTTATCATTTGCAAAAAAGCCTAAGTAAAAAGCAAGAAAAAATACCTGCGACAGAAATGTAACAAAACATGCTTGTTTTAACGGCACGGGTGCTAAGTCACAACATTTAATTGAAATAGCGTGACGATATTGGGTAACCCGGTTGCATTCATGCATTAAACGTTTTGCCCTACCATCTCTGCTTAAGAAGTAACGGGTTTATCTTATTATATAACTTATTTATTAAGGAATTCGCATAAGAAAAAACATTAAAGTTCACGAAAATCCTTAGCTACGGGTGGCCATAATTCTACAGCAGATAATATGGAGTTTGTGGTAGCGACTTTTCCGTTATAATTATGAGGTTTCCGGTATGTTATATATATATCGTAAAATTATAACGGAAAACTACTTTGCGGCGGGCTCTAGCGTTTCACTTTATAACTTACAGCTTGGCTTACAGCCAGCAGAATCTAGCGCCTAGTGCGCATGACCACAGCTCTTTCTCGGATATGTCTTCTCATACAAAACCGAAAACACGGTCAATTGCCTATAGATTTTCCTCTACGGTAAATCGGAATCGTTGACCCTTGCCACGACCAGCTATTTTGTCAAATGTGCTCCTGAGAGGGAAGGGAAGAATTCTGATCGCGCAGTGCGCATGCGTCAAGTATAAGAACTAATTTTTGATTGGCTAACTTATGCCAAGAACATAAGTCTAATTCAAAGTTTTTCCCTTAGAGCTAGAGTTTTCCGATATGACTTATAGTGAACGGAAAATTCGCTGCCGCAAAGTCTCTATTCACTATAAGAGGTCTGTTTAAAAATCTTATGGAGAAGGCGACCTTAGCCGACTCGTCTGTGGTCCAATGGCGGTGCTCACGTGCAAAGTCTAGGCATCGTTGGCGATGACCCCTCGTTAACATGGGTGCAGCAAACATGCGTCGACTGTTCAGGCCCATCCGTAGCAGGGTGCGTTCAACGGTAATGTTGGATACAAGTCTGTTGGCACCACTGTTGAATCTGGTGGTCAGTTGATGGACTTGGCTCTTCTGTCCTTTTTACGAGTCGTCGTAGGCGCCGCTCACCCCATTGGTCGATGGCTCGTGATCCTTTACAGTGATGGCGTTGGGACGCGATTTTTGTCTCTGCTCTCCATTCTTTGTACACCTTCACTACAGCGGGCCGTGAACAGTTCACAAATCGCGCCGTTTCGGAGATGGTGCCACCCTTGCTGCGATAGCCTATTATCATCCATTTTTGAATGTCCATTAAATCCGGATGTTTACCTATCTTGAGGCCAGTGCACCTGCCGTTTGATGCACCAGCTTTAAAGCTTTCTCAGCCTGTTATGCAAATTTTGCAATGTGTAATCGTTGTTGGGGCGAACCATGCGTGTGCCTAAAGGGGTGCTGGTCATAATTCATTGATATGACAGTGCATATAAAGGAAAGGATGTCATGAGATACCCCGACACATTAGAGCCAATATATTAGTGCACAGATAGTCCGCAGAAACCTATTGATGGAACACTTGGTGGTGTTTACGTTTTTTCATGCGCTTTTGTTTACGTTAAGGGCGGAATTTAACCAAAATTCACGAGCATTTCACTCCTTTAAGGAATGCAATTTTGACAAAACGCATGAGGAAACTTGTGTTTATTTTAAGGTGCATAATATCGCTAGGTATCTCACGGCATCCTTTCTAAAGGACCTTGTATAATCTTAACAAAAAATAACAAAAGATTAGTAAAAAAAATATAACATTAAACATTCGGAGTGGGGACCAAGTTCTATGCAAAAAATATACATAGCTAAATGGCGGCTATTTATTTGTTAATTAAGCAACTTTCAGTTTAGCTTAACTCAAACACATGCATTGTAAGAACTCGGAATTGGAAAACCAGTGGTAAACAAATAGTAGCTAGAAAGAATTTCAGCTATAACCATATAAATTTATACAACGGATGAGTAAATCCTATGCGTCACTGGGCATCACAATGCTTCTGTAAATCGGAGGATGTTTGGATCATTAGGGGCCAGATATTAAAATTCTGCCACCGGCAAACCAGGCGTTTTTCGAATCCAATTTCCGTTTAGCCTCCCGTAAAAGCTTATAGCGTATTTCAGTAAAATCGTCTAAAATCACCGCCGAAGAATGAAGTAACTTGCGCCGATTTTTTCAGATCAAGTCTCCCACTGAAGTAGCAGCAAACCGAACCTGTATAGGCCTAGTGAAATTACCACTACGTCTACCAAGACGGTGAGCCGCAATGATACAAGAGCCAAGATTAGAGGCCAGGTCGGAGGAGCATATTCCAATAATGGTAGAGACTAAATTTTCGGAAAGGGACTCTGGGACCCCTAAAAAACGAAGGTTATTTCTTCGTGAATACTGCTCCATTTCATCAGTCTTCCTACGTAATAAGTCAATCTGGGGTTCACCATCAGCATATAAGGACGATTCGACCTTCAGAATTCGTACATTTAGGTCCTGTATTTTTTCTTCGAGAAAAAATTAATGTCAATTCAAGACAATAAAAGTCCTGAAAAATTGATGATCGATTCAACCTCTACAAATAATGGACACATCCCAAGTCTGATAAACTAATAACTATTTGAAATTGTAAATAAAATGAAGAAAATTAAGCTGAACATATTAAGCAGTTCATAAGTTTGATATAAATGGTCGTAATTAAATTCTTAGTAATAGCACAGCCCGGCACTCCCGAAGGAGCTCAGAAATCTGCAAATGACTCGCTCCGCTTCATTGCAAAAAATTAGTTCAATATTAAATTTATTTTTCTTTTGTAAATAATACGTTATATTATTGATTTAAGGAGTTTAAATGATTAATTTAAATTTAAAATGCGTTTAGTCTCCTTATAATGGGGAAAATCGT
>JAHWFO010076863.1:50822-85920 GCA_023313115.1 Rhysida immarginata | reverse complement strand
AATACTTCTAAGGACCTCTTCTATCATCTCCCAAAAAATCTGTACTCAATTCAAAAACACCCTGTATAATGTACAGCAGATGAATAAACTCACAATTATTATAATAGGTTAGTTAAGATGGGTTTCATGCAAATGATTTGGCTTTTTTTGTGTTTGTCTCATGCTTATGAATAATATAAAATTCATAGGACAGTATAGTCTTATACAGTGATATAGCATTCTTTCTTTCAATTGTTTGTACTTTCTCTCTGTTGAAATTAATTAACTTAATGGGGAACATGCATGCAATTTTTTTTAAATAAATAACAATTGTTTTTTATAGATTTGGACACGCTGAACATGAAAATCGTGGTCAAAAACGCTAATAACTTTTCAAAATTTATTAAATTTGATTTTAAAAACATGAAACCACGCCCCATTTGAAAACGATTTCTGATTGGTTTTCCTTGAGTTGACGTCACGATCCACCTACTATCCTATTCTTCACGCTATCGTTTATTGAATAAGATTCATATTTCACATCGTCGCTTTCTTTTCGTCGTAGTTTTTCTTTTTTTACTTAACAGAAAATTACCAGGACCGACTCAGGATATCAAAAACAATCTGAGAATTTGCCGAAGATCGACATGAATATTGCGGATTTTTAAGGTTTTAGCATCATCTAAAACCCTATTAACGACAGTACAAATGTATGTAACATGTATGTCACACGCCATAACTTTTGAAAGGATTGACCTAGAGGCTTGAAATTTCCTACACACGTAGGCCCTATACAGAGGACGGTGAGAATAATATAGCGAATCCTTTAGGGTGGTCCGGGGCCGTTCAGGGACCATTTGTATGAATTTCGTGGTTCTTTTTTTATCTTTTGAACAAAGAAGGCAAAAATCCTGAAATTTCGAATTTGTAGTGCGGTTCTAAAAAAATAAAACCAATATACGTACAAGAAAAGTGATATAAGCCTCTAGGGCCCCGCCGGAGGTCCCGAGGCCCCAAAATACAATTGAAACTATAACATTTGAAAGGAACGACCTAGGAACCTGAAATTTTGTATATTTATCGTGTGATACTAAAAAAATATAGCAAATATATAAGAAATGTGATGTAGGCATATGGGGCCCGCCAGAAGACCCTGAGGCCTCAAATACAAATCAAATTA
Organism: Rhysida immarginata; assembly: GCA_023313115.1. Taxonomy (NCBI): domain Eukaryota; kingdom Metazoa; phylum Arthropoda; class Chilopoda; order Scolopendromorpha; family Scolopendridae; genus Rhysida; species Rhysida immarginata. The sequence goes on along the minus strand of JAHWFO010076863.1, from coordinate 84,761 downwards.
TAACTTTTGAACGGAAAGGTCTAGAAACATGAAATTTTGTATATTTTTAGTTTGGTACTAAAAATATAGCCAATATAGAAGGAAGCTCATATAAGCCTCTAGAATCTCGCCAGGGAACTTGAAGCACCAAATACAATTGAAGCTATAACATTTGAACGGAAAGGCCTAGGAACCTGGAATTTTGTATATTCATTGTGTGGTACTAAAAAAATGTTGCAAAAATACAAAAAAGTAATACAGGCCCCAAACACAAGCAAAGCTATAACTTTTAAACGAAAAGGTCTAGAAAACCTATTTTTTGTTTACTTATAGAAAATTATTTAACAACTTAGCTAATGAACACTAAAAACTGGTGTAAGGCTTTGGGTCTCGACAGGGGCCCTGAGCCTCCAGTCATAAATGAAGCTATAACTTTTGAACCGGAAGTCCAGAAATCTGAATTCTTGCATATTTATGGTGTTACTCAAAATTTTAGCTCTTGTATACTAAAACTTATATAGTTCCCTGGAGCCCTGGCAGGGGACCTAAACACAAACAAAGCTATAATGTTTGAACGAAAAAGCTTAGAAATCTGGAAATTTGTGTACTCAGAGTAGTTTACTAAAAAATTTAGCTAATATACACGAAAAACTGGTATAAGGCTCTTAGGTCTCCACAGGGGCCCTGAAGTTTTATATTTTAGAGTGCGTTACTTAAAAATTATAGACAATATATAAGGAGACTGGTATAGGCCTCGCGGCCCCTGGCGGCATCAAATACAATTGAAGCTCTAGGTTGATTTAAATGCCAAATCTATCCGCCAGAAGGCATCCCCTACGGTTTATGAATTTTGTTCTAGTTTATTTACAAAAGTTTAGTGAAGATGAAAGTTAAAGACTTGAAATAAAAGCTTCAGTTAATAGGAGCGAAAAGTGACGGAAATAAACAAGTATTGACTAACAGTGAGCAAATTTTATAATGAATTGCGATTTATGAAAGTGACGATGCTAAATATTGGGCTAGCCTACGACATCTCATTTAACCTCACTGAATTTTTCGTTCTGTAGGAAATCCATGAAACTTGACATTTTTTTTTTTTTAACATTGTTGTTAGAACATTGTGGAACTGAACAATTTACATGCATGTTCTTATACAGTATTCTTAACGTTGCCGAGATTTTCTCCTCATTTCGACCATAGTGTCATAGCCCCATATTCATAAAGCGTAGGCGCTGCCATCTATACTTAAATCAACCTATAAAATTTGAACGGAAAGGCCTACGGTCCTGAAATTTTGTTTAATCATAGTGTGATATTTAAAAATTTAGCTAATCTACATTAAAATTTATATAAGACTCTTGGTAGGGGCCTTGCGGCCTCAATCTCTAATCAAGCTTTAAATTTAAAACCAGAAGTCCAAAAACCTGAAATGTTTTATATTTGTAATGTGGTGTTTAAAATTTTAACTAATACACACTAAAATTGATATACGTAGTCGTCTGAGGCCTCGGCAGAGGCCGCGAGGCTCCAAACACAAATCAAGCTATAACTTTTGAACGAAAAGGCCTAAGAACCTGAAATTTTGTATTTGTGCCCCTCCACTTATTATAGTCAAATATAATAAAAACCACTTATTATAGTCAAATAATAAATGTGCGGCTATTGCTCGTAACATTTTGATGCTAAAACCCTTTTATTGTTGGATAACGATGCCTTAACTAATTTTTTTAGAAGTGACGAACGTTTAGTTTCGGCCGAAAGTTCGAGAGACTAAAGCCATTTCCTTGGCTTACATTCTCATTCTTTACTAAGAGATTACAAAAATTTATTAATATGCCTGTAAACCTAAAAGTTCGGGAAGAAAATATTCTTATTTTGAAGGAAAGATTTATAATTTTCTTATTTAGTGGGGATGCGATTGGCCATGTTGCTTTGATACACTGATACACTTGTTTCGAGCTTAATGATTAAACGAAACGTAAACCCTCACACATGGAATGTGACAGGTATATTTACCGTACGAATTTTGTATGCATAATACATAAAAGTGTATTACGAACTTTGAAGAAAGGCGATCGTTTACTGGTTAAGATAGCATATCCGAAACTAATAAAAGCCGATCTCTTATTTTTTTTTAAGATTTAAAATAAATAAAGCTAACTTTTTGGAATGTACTATACAAAAAATATATATTTAAGCGGCTAATGATCTACTTAAATATATTTTTGTACAGTAATATTCCGAAAGTTTGTTTTATTTTAAATCTTAATAAAAAGTTTATTCTCGCTTATTTTTTTTTATTTTTTTATTGTACTTCACATTGTGTATATCGCAAGTTTTAAAATATTTGAAAAACTTTTAACTTGTGAAATTGTAATTGGGGAAACATGATGTGTTCACAGTAAATAAATTGAATAAGTTAAAAAATATGCTATTCGATCTCCCTCCCCCCTCCCGTTAGTACTTTATTGAAAAGTTGTTGAATTTTTTACATGATATAATGCATATGTGCTTTTATTTAATTACATACATGATATGCATTAAAAATATTAAATAAAAAGCCTTCGTCGAAATGGTCTTCGCAAAAATACATTGTCGATTTCTCTCCGATAGCGTGACGAGTGTTATCCTTTCTCGCTGCTGAAAATAATTTATTTCTTTTCTCAGGGTTTTTGGGACCTGTTAGAAAACTTTTACCAGGTACCGATTTTGAAGTGTTTTTAGAGATGGGTACGAAACACTATCTGGGTTTGTACACTGTTTTCTTGTCGATATTTTCAGGAGACTTAGTACTGTCAAGGTAGGAGAAAGCCATAGGCTCAGGATAGCAGGAGAATCGTGACGTCACGGCACAGAGTGCTATGACGTAGCGTTTTTATGAAGTCCTATCTTTCATAATTTTTTAAAAAAATAACTATAATTTTTAGAAAAAACGAATCATCATTCCTTGATATTGATAACGAATACTATCGAAAACAATTTTTTAAAATTTTCATGCATGTTCCCCATTAAATCAATTTCATACGTCGAATATTAAAATACAAAAATTTTCACGTTCAAAATTCGAGATAAAACTTATACCGAAAAATTATCTTAAAAATGACCCCAATGACGATTAGACCCTTATAGTAATTCATTAATGAATAAAAATTAAATTAATTATAATAATTCACCTAGGAAACCCGCCGTTTCACTGAATTGCGTTCGTATACGAACTGCTCCACCCGAGTCCGGATATCTTATATGCGCCGCTCGCCGTTTTACCAGTGCCCTTGCCACATGTCTGATGACCTTGCTTACAGATGACTGCGGTAAATCGGAAAGATCGGTAAATCCTGGTTGCAATAGTTTACAAAATCATTCAGAAAAAGTAATTGTAAACGAAAAAAATTATTAGAATGAACCATTTCTACCTGTTGCGAAGAAGCGCAGCGCCATGAGGAACTGCAGTAGCGGCGGCAGAGCGCCGGCTCCTCGAGGGCAATGCAAATCGGGGAATATTTCCCCCATTATCCAATCACCGTGTTTTTTGTTAAACGGTAACGCATGCGAAAACTATAATCGTCATATGCCTCAATTGGATTCGATCGATCGCGAATTCTATGGTCGCACAAGAATTCTAATGTGTCTAGCACGCGTGTGATTCGGTCGATGCGTTCATATGCCGCTATGTTGAAGGACTCTAGAAAGGACTTGACTCTCTTAAGCCACCTCGCTCGCAGCTTACATCCTGCGAGTCCATTCCCCCTTTGGAGATGTGTTTACGACCAACTGTGATTCCGTTTTGAGACTTTTTCAGAGACTCAAGCCGCACTTTATACCGAGCCTAAGTACTTCCTTTCCTTCCCTCGAGATATCTCCCAGGAGGCGTGCATTCTGCTCAGTGATAGCTTGGCAGAAGTTCTCTTTGATATACTTGGACTCAATCCACGTGAGGATGATTGTCGGTCTCCTGGATGTGGATTTTTGTAGCTTAACCCCCTTTTTCTTCTCGAAAGTCTCCTGAATTTCTATTTGTTGTTCTCTGGTTGTGCCCTGTATGATAAACTTCCCTTTGTCCGTCTCCCGAAGGGAAGATAGGCCCTGAGATGTAGTTGAGGATGGCAAATTCTCCTTGAGAAAGGATTTAAGGTCCGCAAATCTAGTGAAGGGGGACTTCTCTATGATAACAACCTGGGTCTGCGGGATCTTTGTGATAGCAACAGAGGCAAAGGAGGGGACGCTGTTGGAAATACTAGTACTGGATTCGGCTGTCAACTTCATTCCAATTAAATGATTTATATTTTTAAAGCCTAATGATATGTTCCAGGCCCGTCAGAACTTCCTCTATGGATTTCACTCCTTCTCGAAACTGGTTGCAGAGTATATTCAGTCTTCTTTGCATTTCTTTGTACTCTAACCTCTGTCGCTACTTGGGAGGACGTCCGGAAGCTTCTGTAGGATCGCAGTAGCCGCTGCGGCTTGCTGCGCCTGGAGACGGTCATTGACGGCGTCCAACTATATGAGAAAAATAACTGTTCCTGATTTCGGAGAAATTATTCGTACTATGACTAGCAGACACAGCCGAACATATTCCAGACAGCAGACTTGCAGTTCTGTTACGATGGTGTAATACCATGGCGCCACCATCGGTTGTGTTCGATGTGAGAGCCACGTTGTTGGACTATCGCCCGGCACCGTAATTTCCACTAAAGTAGGCTGAGTTTGAGGGACTCCATGGGAAGTTAGTTCCCACCTGCTGACACACTTTCCATAGCCCATCAACGGTTCTTGGTCGGCGACTTCCGAGCGGTCGTTTCAGGAGACCAAAACCACAGAAATCCATCGGTGATGCGTCAGGAGATTTTACAGGCACATGAGAGAAGAGAATAACTCGTATGCCCGTCTCCTGTTCCATCTTCCTGTAGTAAGCCACAGATGACTTGGCAGTGTTCAGTTGTGTTCAGTCACTCAGATGTGTGACCGCGCGCTTTATGACGTCGCTCCAGCCCAAGATTGTCATTAATTATTCTGGAGACTGTTGCCTGTGAAATACCTTTCCTTTGGGCTAGACTTCTCTGTGTGGGGGGTTTTCTTTCAGCACTTCAGACCGGATTTCTCGCACCACCTCAGCTGGGCGTGTTGGCTGGGGCTTGTTTCTGGTCTGCTTCTCTGCTCGTCCACGTTCATTAGATGGTCGCAATTTGTTCTTTTTGATTATTCGACCCACAGTAGCTTTGGATACCACAATACCATTTCGTTTGCATAATTCCACAATGCACGAAAGACTGAAGTTAGCGTCGGAAAGGCCAAACATATACCCTTCCCAAAAAGCTGTGATTTTGGAAGCCATGTTTCAGCACGAAATGTCCCAAACAACAGCAACAAGTGTATACAAAGCTAATCCCCATGAATAGTGGACGAGTCATGCAAATCACATTCCGTCAAGGTCATACGCGGCGTTTTAAGTCGTCTCATTTTATCTGAATCAACCCTCCGTATTTGTTGTAAGAAACTGCTAAGATATTATAATGCATTAACACTACATATGCATAAAGCAAAAAAAACTTTAATAAGTGTTCCACAGATTCTCTCAAATATGCAATTATAATCTATTGTGGATATGAGACAATTGTTTCTCTTCAACTCTTTAATACATTGCAATTACACGAATCAAATATTTAAAAGTTACCTTTTAATAATAAAGGGAAGGAGTATGTGATAATGAATTTAATAATTTTATATTCTCCTTTTATAAGATAAATGTAGTAAATTAAAATGAATAATAAATAAAAATACAACAGAAAACAAAGTCACCAATGCTGAATAAACTTGAAGATGCTATGTTGATAGTTGAATCTTGAATAAGAAAGAAAAATGATTCAACTATCAACACATCAACTACAAGTTTTTTCAGCATTGGTGACTTTGTTTTATATTATTTTCTATGTATTATTCAATTAAATTTACTACATTCATATTATAAAAGGAGTATATCAAATTATTAAATTTATTACACTTCATTTGTTGTTATTAAAAAATAAATAAATAAATACACACCAATTTTCATTCTTCTAGGTTGAAATGAAAATTGTTGTGTATTAAAAAGTAATTTTATAAACTTGAGGGTTAGATTTCTGTCAACATCTATGTATTGTTATTGTAAAATTACACCTTATCAATTTCTTGACAAAAAATTTACACTTTTTTTTTTAGTTCCTTAATTATTCAGTTTTTCTTTCATTTTTTCCCAGTATTTGATCTCCAGATCTGCTGCTCTAATTTTTTTAACATTAAAATTTTTTCTACATCTCTTTTTTTCCTTCATTGTTTCCATTGTACACTACATTATCAAAGGAGTTGGGACACCTGTTGTTCTACCATAACGCCGCAAAAAGCTTCAATCAGTAGTGTGTAAGACCACCCCGAGCTGCTATCACTGCCTCCACCCTACATGACATACAGTCCACAAGTTTACGGTATGTGTCTACAGGTATTGACCTCCATTCCTCGAGGAGTGTCGTGGTCAGTTCCTGGACAGATGTAGGGCGAACCATCCTGGATCTTACACGTCGTTCCAATTCGTCCCAAAGATGTGCGATGGGGTTGAGATCAGGACTCTGGGCGGGCCAATCCAGTTTTTCAACCCGTATCTCGTCAAACCAGTCAGATATGGATCTTACTTTGTGGCAAGGCGCATTTGAGGAACGGCCCGTCACCAAAGTGTTCCCACAGCGCTGGAAGTGCCCCGTTATCCAGAATGGTCCTGTAGCCATCAGCATTGAGGTTTCCGTCCACCTTGATGAGCGGGCCCAGTCCAGTCCCACAGTTACGGTAGGTGTTCACAGGGGTGTCCCAACTCCTTTGATCATGTAGTGTATGTTGGTGTTCTTCTTCTTCAAAGGCTGATAGCCACTTCTGTGAATAGGTGAGGCGTTGTCGCCTTACTTGAATAGGCTGTTCGTTGGCGCTATGGCGTAGCTGCACATCAGCCTCACTTAAGATTTGTCCTATTAAAAAAATTATTAAAAGTAATTAGAGCTGACTGTAACTTTCAAATTAAGCAACTTTTATGTATGATATGAGAAAAACACTATACCATTAGTTTGGCTTGGCCGAGTCGGGGTTGTGACTTGCAGTAGTGTTGGTGAATAGCGAATCACTGCCTCATCATTAATTAAGTTTTGTCCTTTTAGAAAAGATTATATAAAGTTATAAGAGATGACTAATTTTCAAATTAAGCAACTTTTATGTATGATATGACAAAAAAAAACTATACAATTAGTTTGGCTTGGCCGAGTCGGGGTTATGACTTGCAGTCGTGTTGGTGTTGATGAGTAGCGAATCACTGCCTCATCATTAATTATGTTTTGGCCTTTTAAAAAAAATTATAGTAAGTTATTAGAGATGACTACCTTTCAAATTAAACAATTATTCTGTATGATTTGAGAAAAAAACTATACCTGTAGTTTGGGTTGGCTGATTTGATGAACATTGAGCCATCGCCTCATCATTAATTATGTTTTGTCCTTTTAAAAAAGATTTTAGAAAGAAATTATAGATGACTGCAACTTTAGAATTAAATGAGAATTCGCTATGATTGAACACAATATTAGTACCTGTAAGTTTGTTTAAATGAAGCAGATACCTACCAGATGGCTCCAATCGAATGCCTTGTTCAACTATGGAGGAAAAAACAAAAGTATTCATGCCTCAATAGGGGGAAAATGTGGTTTTTATTTTGATTCCTTAACCATATTATTCCAATGTTTCTTATCTGTCAGTTCACAGGACGGGATCTCCACAGCTATTGTTACCCCTTGCATGTTATCGAATAACACTATTGATGTTACATAAAAAAGTTTGCATTATATTCAGTTTCATTCATTAAAATTTTCTTTTTTATTTTTTTTTTTAGATTATCAAAGAAGTACCTGTGGAGTGGAATGTATAATCCTCATTAACAGAATTAGAAATTGGGTCCATCTGTTTGGATCATCCCATGGACTCGTTCACTTTCACTGGAGACCATATCTTTACTTTTCCCACCGCCTGTTTTGAAACGTTCCTTCCTCTCAGTTGCTATCTAAAAAATTAGTGATTTTGATTTTAACATTTGACTTTCTCAATTTTTTACTGTATAGATTTGGTTAATTTTAAAATTATTTGAAAAAAAAACTATGTATGTCTAATTTATATTATGCACAATAAAAAATTTTAACTTCAAAACTTGTATAATTTTTTTTTTTCATCATTAGTGATTTCAATGTAAAATATTCAAATAGAAAGTGTTATCAACATGTAATAAAAATTTTTTTATGGTGGTCTGAAGTGAATGAAATGATTAACACCAATTTTCAATTACATTAGTTCAGAAATTTGAACTAATTTGAGAGAATTCCAATCAGCTGATTCCAACTTGTCGTTGCTTAGCAACGTGACGCTTTCCCCAAGAAACTTCGTCACTTCCGTTGAAAATATCCTCAAACCCATAACCGATTCCCTCAAGCAACACTCGATAGAGGGAAGGCGGTAAATGCGTTAATGATTGGAATCTGGGTTTTTCGAGTAGTCCTTGACCTTCAGCCCTTGATCGAGTGTCGTTTGTCACTCTTTCGAGGGCTGTGCTAGTGATTCGGCCCGTAGTTATCTACCAATTTAAGGCGCATTCGTTTATTCGTTCGATGTGCACGATGATGACGTCAGCAGTACACCTCGTGTTTTCTCCGTTCAGTCAACACGTCCTTAAGAGAAAGCCTTTGCACGGAAACCGTCATACATTGTTACATCATCATAGTAGTGCAAATTCAGGGCTTATTATTGGTAGAAATACGAATAACAATGCTACCACGCCGTATTAAATTGTTAACTACCAGGGATGCAGTTTACTCTTTTTATTCATTTTACAAAGGCAAAATAGAAAAATGCCATAGAATCCATATACTTGATGCATGATCCCGATAGAAATGTCGTTCGTCGTAGATTCCAATAAGATTATGTAAATCAAGGCCCCGAGCCATAAATAAATGTTTTCTTCATTCCGAATCGTAAGCGAAAACTGTTTTATTCCTACTGAGTTTACGGATCGTATTTCCTGTATTTAGAAAGTCCAATCCTTCCATAAAAAATTATATGCAACAACTCCTTGGCTGCTGAATGATGAAAGCAAAGCTTTCGAAAAGCGCTTAAAGACTCAGGTTGTATTTTTTCATTTTATTTTCTGTCTTTTTCTTTTTATGTTTGTTCAATTCCTGTTTCGTTGTGGAAAAAGAGTTTTATTTTATTCTTAAGTTAATCATCTGCATTATCCACATAAGATTTTTAGACAATAAACTTTTATTATTTCAATTACTTTGCAGGTCTGTAGCTTGCGAATTCGATGCATCGGAAAGTACTGTTGGTCATCAGGAAATGAATTGTAAAAGGTTGCAAAAGGATTTTTTAAATGTAAAGGATTTCCAAACGTAATTGGCTGCATAGATGGGTCACATATTCCAATAAAAGCTCCTGAACAATCTCCAGAGTCTTATCTGAATAGAAAAAAATTTCATTCAATAGTTTTACAAGCTGTGTGTGACCACATAATGAAATTCACCGATTGTTTTGTTGGATGCTCGGGTTCAGTGCACGATTCTCGCGTTCTGCTGAAGTCTGGATTGCTGACAAAACTGGATGATCCGTTGTTCGTTCCAGCAAATACCATCTTTTGAGATACCCGGCATACAAAAAATTAAATAAGCTTGTCGTCCCATTTAAAGACAATGGACATTAAACAAGTCGGCACAAACAATTTAATCTTTTGTTGAGTTCAACAAGAGTGAAAATTGAAAATGCCTTTGCTCTTTTGAAAGGACGTTTTAGACGTCTTAAATACCTGGATATGTCTCGAATTTACTTAATATGCATTTGCATTATTGCTGCCTGTGTGCTGCGCAATGCATGCATTCTGCACAACATCAATGAGAATATTCAGGAGTGTCTCGAAGAAGGAATAGAGGACAATGACATCAATCAATGCGCAGAGGCAATTCAAGAAGGAAAAATGCCCGAGGACGCGGGTTCGACCCCGGCCGAGGACGACGAGGATTTTTTCAGGGGGAAAATTCTGAGATCACGCACCTCCTTCGGAAGGGAAGTAAAGCCGTTGGTCCCGTGTAGTCGTTTGCCGGCTGCACGCTAAAGAACCCTTGCGAGGCAAAATTTGCGGCCCCTATAACGCCGTCCTGAAATGACCGTTGCAGTTGAAAAGGACGTTAATACCAAACAAACCAAACCAAGAAGGAAAAAGGAGTTCCTTACTTGATCAGCTGTTGCCTAGACTTGATAGAGATAAAACTTGATAAGAAAACCCATAAGATACAAGAGAAACAGACACTTTCACTTTGCCACATTTGATGTTTTATTCACCATGGATGCGGATTTCAGTCAACATGTAGTCTTCACATTTGCACACTCGCATGCCGAAGATCACATGGCAATTCAAATGCACATTCATGTTGAATAAAAACTCAAATGTGGAAAAGCAAAAGTGTATCTGTCTCTCTCACAAGTGCTTTAAGTAATTATCAATAGTAGATGAGGCATTTGCTTTCTCCTGTTGTAAGAACATCTTTTATTATTGTTTGCATATTATAAAATGATACCACTCTATTTAGGTAGTGTCTTTACTCATTTATTAAACATTCATAATACACTTTGGGAAACTAAAAATATTAAATTAATAAGTGTAACTGTAATATTTTTTTTAAATCTGAAATTAAAGTAAATAACTTCATAATTTATACGAGGGGCGATTGATAAATAAGGTCTCCATGGCTATAACTTTTTTATTTGTTAACCGATTTTCAAAATTCTTTTTGTATCTTATACTCACATTTGTCCTCTATGTAATGCACTATCACTTTTCGACATAGTCCCCATCCCTTTCCACGCATTGCGCCAACGCGTGACTAATTGGGTGAACCCGTCGGAGAGGAATTCCGGAGTTGTTGTCGACACCAGGATTGAATGGCAGCTTCGGACCCTCTTCTGGGGTACGATAACGTCCGCCCGCATACGAGTCATCACACACCGTTGCAGCGCCTACAATTCAAAGATGAAAAAGTGCAGTTCAAAAATGAAAGACTTTGCACATTGCGACTGTCACCACTTCCCAAAGAAGAAAGAGCCCCTTAAGGAACATGAGTTGGTTCTGACGGCGAGGTAAACGCTGCCATTCAATCCTGGTGTCGACAGCAACTCCGGAATTCCTCTCCGACGGGTTCACCCAACTAGTCACGCGTTGGCGCAATGCGTGGAAAGGGATGGGGACTATGTCGAAAAGTGAATAGTGCATTACATAGAGGATAAGATACAAAAAGAATTTTGAAAATCGGTTAACAAATAAAAAAGTTACAGCCATGGAGACTTTATTTATCAATCGCCCCTCGTAATATCTTTATTAAAACATATTGCTAAGTCACTTAATGTTCTAGTTGTTACACAGATGTTGATCGTCTCATACTTTATGCTGAGAGTGTTGCATCTTATTAGGGCATAATTTTTACTTTCTAACAAAGATGAATTATAAAGTAAAATCTGTGAACCTAATAGTCAAGATAACAGTGTAACAACGAGAACATTAGGTTATCAAGAGATCCACATAACATTATCTAAAAAAGTAATCCGATATTTATCAAATAATTAACTTTATAATTTATGTGGATTGCTAAGTTACTAGATGTTCTAGTTGATACACATTTATTGTACATCGCATGCTGTAGGTAGAGTCTATGGCATCTTCCTATTAGAGTCACAATTTTCTTGATTTAAAGAAAAATGAATTATAAAGTTAAATCTCTGAACCTAATAGTCAAGATACAATAGTGTACATAAAGCATGTGACTATCAACGGTGTAACAACTAGAAAAATGCACTTAAATTTTTGAAATTAAAATTGGTTTTTGTAGAGATGAGTTACACGTTTTAGTTTAATGTTTTACATTTATCTGTCTTTGGCAATATGTGTTAATAAGGATTTAAATATTTCGTTGTTTTGTTGTAAAAGTTCCATCTACTCCCTATGTTGAGTCCTTTTTTCTCTTCCCTTAACATTTTAATTTCCATAGTTTTTTGTCTTGTAGCCTCTGTGGTCTCTCACCCGCTCTGGGCAAACATCGGTGCTACGTTTTCTTTTGTTTTTTTGTAGCGTCGCTAGGGTGGATCCATTTCGATGGACTCATTCATAGAACCAAGGGTGATGCTGGGGAAGCTTCATTCTGTTCAGTATCATCCCGCATTTGGATGCCCACGCTGCTACTAGCAGTAACAAGTGGTGTCACCCTAGGTTGTCAAAATATGTGAAAGTTTTTGGGTCATTCCCAGATTTCTCATTGTGGTCTTTTATTTGTATATATTTTTTTAGCAAACTCTTCCACTTATTATCACACTGCAGACCGGTCACAGAATAGCCATGTTCTTTGAGTCGGTCTGCTATCGTATTCCACACCTAAAAAAAAAAATTAGGAAATTACTCTTTTAATGCCAGTAAGCATTATAATTTTGGGATGAACGTACATCTTTTTTTTATACTTCGATGAGGAGAACCTATGGTACAATTCCCCATACGTTTCAATCAATAATTTTATTGGTTCCTCTTGCCATTGATTTACTGCAGTATTTTCTGTAACGGAAAAAAGAAAAATAATGCAATGTCCAATTACCTTCATTGACACCTGGGTCCTCGGGTGATGCATGTGTGGATTTAGCAGTTGGCGTTTCCACCTGAATGCCAGAGTCATTTGAATTAGTGCCTTTAATTAAAACATTAACATACACCGATGCAAGGCTTGGGTCTGTGAAAATAAATTGTTTGCATTAACTACAGAGATATTCTGTGTAGTCTGCATAGGCAGTTATTACTGCAAAGCCACTTGTTAAAATTTTCGAGGGCAAATAGGATGATTAAAATGATTATACGCTCCATAATTCATTTTTTCGTCCATAAAAAGTGTAAATCATTAGATGGTCAGTGAGGGTTTTAATGGTACGCCTACCTCAGCTGTTCGAATTAATGATGAAAAATAGGAAAGAAAATTCCGCAGCCTAGATTCGAACTATTGATTCTATTGATTGATTCTCTGAATGAGTCCATCGAAAATTCCGCAGCCTAGATTGCAGCCAAAGGTTCTTAGTTCGAATCTAGGCTGCGGAATTTTCTTTCCTATTTTTCATCATAAAATAGTGCATACAGCAAGGTAGAACTTCTAAGCAGCGTTCCCTATTTTTTCTCGAATATATTGGCCAGCTGTTGTTGCGTTCGCGCTCTGAATAATTAGTGTATCATTTATATTTAATAAGTAAATAATTTTAAATGTCCGTATAGAATTAAAAAAATAAATTTGTGAAACTCACGCGGGAAAAAATCTCCTTCCAGGAGGAATCTCCGCATGTGATATCGGGCGATGTCGACCAGCCCTTCGCATTCGTGCGCTGGCTTATTAATTAATTAATAATTAGTTGGTTAGGTTATATTAGTGGATCTTGTCTATCAAATTAAAAATGATTTACCAGGTATTTAGGCGATTCTTTAAAAAATGAATTCTTTAGTGATGATACACGCGAAAAAAAATTTATCAGGGCCCATACGGGCAACATTTGTAAAGGCTACAGTAAAACTTCGACGCTGGCTTTTAATCACCCCAAGAGCACTTATAATATTAAAAAATTTGATTTCTAATATTTTTAATACTTACCAGTTTTGAGTCTGTGAGCAATTTCCTCATCCGCATTAAAACAATGTACTGCCGTCCTCGAAAGTGACGGAGACTTGCTGCAGAGGATTTTTTGCACTGGAGGCCGCCATTTGCAATTGTAAAAATGCACGAAACGACCCTGCTCCAATCTTCGTGCGTTTAGTGCGCGCACAGACCGCACGAAGCGCACGAGAACGAAGTGCACGGAAATCCCTGAACACCTCTCACGGGCCGCACGAGAGCTACGAGGGCGCGCACTCAGTGCAAAAAAATCAAATCAAACGAATAAACGAATGCGCCTTTAGATGAAAATTTTTTAAGTACAGGGTGATTATAATTAAAGTTACGATTTCAAAAATCGATAATTTGAAAACTACTCGTCAGAATGACCTGATATTTTAGCAGAACAATCGTGAGGCAATGGAATTTTGTTTGGCGAAGGAAAAAAAATAGTTCCAAAATCTGCCGAGTTCCAAAATCTTAATTCTTCTAGCTTCAGTTGTTCCCGAGTCATCTAGTGGCTGAAAGTTGTGAAATGATCTTATTCCTGGAAGAGTTTGAACATCTTTAAGCGATTTTCAAAAGCAGGAAGAGTTAATTCAACCGCTTCTTTTAAAATAAAGTAGAAACTGACTTTTTCAATTCTGATCTTGCAAAAGTCAAATTCAAAGAAACTGAACTATTAGACCTTTATTATTATTTAGCTTAATTGTAGATTTTTACAAGCTGTTAAGTTGTGTATAAAATGAGTTGAAATTATGCTGTTTTTAATAGGCCTATAAAGATTAGTAAAGTAAATTGGGTGAGACCTGTGAACGTGAAGCGGTTCATCCATCCCAATCTCTGATGTCATCTGGGACAGATGCTATTGGTGTAAAGTTCTTGTAGAGCCAAAAAGTCTATTTTGTGCTCTTATACAAATGGAGAGCCAGGTGTGTTGCTCTCTTTCCTCTTCGGTGTCGAGTTGCGCAAATTTGATGATTTCAATGTTAACAGCCATAATTGGCTCTTGACTACTGCACTGATAGGCGCGGGAGGAATATAGGACACTGGAAGCTGGAGGCTCGATGACCACGATGTTCAAAACCCGCTCGCTGACAGTTGATACATGCTTCCGGCCTCCTTTGACACTGTGATTTCGTGTCCGCCACCATACCTGGCGCACACAGTATCACTCTTGCAGTCTTTCTCCACGTGTCCGAAGTCGTAAGCCGGCCAGGTGGCCGAGAGGGCTAGGGCGTAGGCTTTCTAGTTCTCGAGTCCGCCTGGCTGTGGGTTCGAATCCCGCCATTGGCATGGATGTTTGTGTTTGTCCCGGGCTGCGTACAGATATAACTTGTGTAAAAGGCGCAAAATGACCTAAGTAGTCGACGCCTTAATTTCTAGAGCACCGAAGTCGTAACACCTGAAGCACCGTATTATCGGGACAAACTCCTTCACTGCTATCCACAGTAGATTGTGCAAAATTTTTCCTCTTTCAAGGAGCAAGCTAAAAAGTTCGGGGTCCACCTCTGCGATGAAGTTTTCCCGTGCTGGTTCAGCATTGTCATGGATGGCGATGATGATGTCATGGAGTTTTCTCCGAAGATCTCTGAGTTATTGGTGCGGAGCTCTTGTGTGGAATGCCTCCAAGGACATGCTGGCATCCACTCCGGTATAGATCACTTGTAGACGTTGCTTAAGAATTGGTTGAACGGCAAACCTCTCCTTCAGGATATCCACCACAAGAGTCTGGTTCTCTGCCATCCTTGTCTCCAGCAAAACCCCAGGCTTAGCCAGTTTGATTGATTCCAATCCTTGTGTACGTATCTCTGGTGGTAGCACTTCTCTTAGCTGTTTGATGGCTTCAGCTAGAGTCGGATACTTTGCCATTTCTACCATTGTCTTGTTGGTGCTAAAAGAGAGGTGCTTCTTGTTGCGGGATCTACTTCTCAGCCGACCCTTCTCCACCTCAGATGCGAATGAAGAGTTTGTAGCTACCCCACTAGGTTGTTCCGTCTGAGTTATATTTGATGGTTTGGAGAGAACCCAGAGGTGGTGTTTTTCCCAGACCCACTCACGGGGGGCTGGACAGGGCTGCCTGCCGACAGTTTGCTAGCTGGTGTATTTGGGACGCTAGGGTTCTAACATCGGATTGTAAGGTGTCTATACAGATCCTAAGTAGCTGGTTCTCAGGGGACAGGCTAGTTAGGCCGTCCGAGGGGGACAAGCTGCAGCCGCTCTCATGTGTGGGCAAACTTGATAGTAAGCATTTTGCTGTGAATGCTTACTAAGATTATCCACTGCTTCCAAGATGCGAGTTTGGCTTGCCATATGGAAGTTAATTTTGCAGCTTCCTGCGGCCTGTTGTGTGACAGCTACTTTAATTGAATCCAAATTGGAATTGACAGTCCTCGAAATAGCCAGAATGTCCAGATCAAGGAAATTAGAATTGGGTAGAGCTGTGAGGACCCACTAGGGTCTAGAGCAGAGGGGGCAGAAATCCCATCACCTTCCATTACTAGTTAATAGAATGGTGGAGAGAGAAAAACTCACGGGAAAAAACTAGGAAAACACTTTAGGAAGCTCTCGAGTAAAAACTAAAAAAGGGGAACTAATTTAAATGAATTAAACAAGGGAAGTAAGAATTCGAGCACGAAAGGCGGATCAAAACAGAGCCGCTTTCGGAAACCTTGATAGAGAAGGACAGCCAAAGTGGAGGGCTTAATTGACTGTTGATATGAAAATGAACTACCAACTAAAAAGTGGGAGTAAATCCCACAGGGAGAAACAACAGTCTCCCAGAAGGGTTGAAAGTGTACAAAATAGAAAGGGATAGGAAAAACTAAAATAGCTAGAAGCAAAGACGTGTAATTAATATCTTCAAAACACTGAATTTTTTTCTATTTTATTTTAAAATATAACTTCAAAGTATTAATGACTCCAAATTCTTAATATTTTTACATTCATATCAATAGTTGTTTTGAAACAAACAACTCATAGGAAAACAAATTATACTAGTGGAAAAAAGTTTCCTAGTCAGCATTTTTTCTTGAAATAATTTAAATGTTTTTTTATTTGTTGTAATATTTCATATTTAGGAATATGAACTATAGAAAGAAGCTCGTATTTATGAAAGTTTACTTTAAACAGAATACTCTACTCTATACTTGAATAATAACCTTTCTTTTAAATTTTCCCATTTTCGTTCTCTGGTCTTTATACCTTATTCTTTTAATTTGTCCTTAATTTCATTGGCATTTAATTTTTCTATATTATTTACCAAATCATTTTCTAGGATTGGATTTTTCTGATAACTTAAACGAGATCTGTTATTATGTCTTCATTCCAGTATTCTTCATCTTTCTTTACATATTGTCGTGAAGGTTGCTTGAAAGCTTCTAACACCTGCAATCGTTTTGCAATAGTAAGAACATCTTTCATTGAGTCCCATTTATTAGATCTTTGATGAAAAATATCTTTTAAGATATCATTCTTTTTCTCCAGTACTGAAAATATTAAAATAAATAAAAAAAACTATAATTCATTGAATAAAAAAAATCATTGAATAAAAAATTAAAATATTTTTTAATAATTATAAAAGTTCAACAAAATTTATAAAAGTCTTCTTATTTCATGCAAACATGTACGAAAATAAGAAGGGATAATTTATTATAATTTATTTTTCATCTTATTAATAAATAGGAAATTAATATATATTGTTAATGCATAGTTAAGTCAATAGGTGAATCTTCTGTCGTGTCAATAGAATAATCTTCTATCAGGCTACTAGGATAATCTTCTATCGGGTCAACAGGAGATTCCGACATTAGCGAATATTGACTCTTACGAGGAAAGCTCTATGCAGGTGGCGGCAGCGACATCCGTTGTCCTCTGAAGCCCAGCCACACTTCCGGCGTCGCCATTTTTCCATGCTAAACAGTACTGTGTAGTGGTGTGTTGTGTTGTATTTGAGTGCATAGTTTTAAAATGGAAAACGACGTTATTCATAAAAAAGCATGAAGGAAGGGGCAAGGATCGTGTTGTGCTGCCGTGGGATGCAGCATGCGCAGATTCGCATGTTTAAATTTCCAAAAGACGATGCCCGTCGTAAAGCTTGGGCTGCCGCTGTCGGGCGTAAAGACTGGAGCCCTACTCCCCATAGTACGCTCTGCTCCCATCATTTTATTTCAGGTATTTTATTTATTAGCTTGAAATCGCTTTTTTGTAGCTGATATTAGCACCTTTAGTTAGAATAATAAATCATTATTTGTAATCCAGGAATGCCATCGAATGATGAAAACAGCCCTGACTGGGTTCCAAGTTTATTTTTAAAAGATACAATTATTACGAAAAAGAAAAGGAAGGAAGTGGAACAGAAGGTTGCTCGATTCGAAAGACTAAACAAGCGACGAAGATTCCAAACAGGTGGGTTTATTAACTGAATGATCTGAACTAATATTACAATGTAGTGTACAACCGCTGGCAAAACAGCATAATTTACAGTTATCAAAACATAACTTTTGTTTATTTCTAAACTATGCTTGCAATTATAAATAAAAAGATATACAGTTATTCATTATCATATTAACTTCAAATATAAAAAAGTAAAAAATTATATATCCTAAATAAGCATTAAAAATTTACAAACCCTACAAGTATTGGAAAAAAAATGAAATATGCACAGAGTTGGAGAAGTATTGAAAGATTAGTTTTGAATTAGGATTCATGTCTGGACTAGGAGATTGATTTAATGACTCTAACCTGAAGAAATATTTTGATGTTCTCTGTTACATGATATGATAGTTTATCACCCTGAAAAATTAAACGTTAGTCACCAAAAATGCAATCTAATCACCCATATTTGCATTTACATCAGTATGCAAATTAGTATCGCTATTGCATTTACAAATTTTGTCTTATGTTTAATACTTTCTTGCCAGGGCTTGTACTAAATAAATTCACCAATGACAGTTACTCACCTCACAACTTTTATTAGTGTTAATGAAATTGAGGTTAGGGTTGCTGACACATGCCCATCGATTTGATATTTCCCCGTCAACTGTTTTATGAACGGTTGGATTTTTTGCATGCTATTTGAAATTTTTGGTTAAATGGCCCTCACGGCGAGAAGTGAAAAAATCATTGCCTTATTGTTTTAAGGAATCAGGTTTGTCAGAGGTTAGATGTATTATTGATTGCAGTGAGGTTTTTATTGAAAAGCCGAGCAACTTCATTGCAAGAAGTCAAACATATTCCAACTATAAAAGCTATAATACATTTAAATTTTTGGTTGCTATTGCACCGAACGGTCATATTAGTTTCATATCTAAAGCATGGGGGGCAGAGTAAGTGACAAAGTTTTAACCAGAGAGAGTGGACTGCTACATTTACTAGAACGACGAGATGTTGTATTAGCTGACAGAGGCTTTCAAATATCTGAACTTGTAGCTGCATAGTCTGTGAAATTAATTATACCTGCTAATACTAAAGGTAAAAAACAGATAGATGGTGATGACGTTACAATTTCTCGTAAGTGGTCAAGTGTACGTGTCCATGTTGAACGAGCAATAGGGATAATGAAGTGCTTTAGAGTACTTTCAACCTCTATGCCTGTATCATTGTTAAAGAGGAAACAAGATATTGATGAAGCAACGATAGACAAAATTTTAGTTGTCATATCTGCATTGTGCAATCTAAAACCACAATTTGTTAAATAACATGAAACTCAAAAACTGAGCAGCCTGAAAGTGAGGAATTAAAAATGAATACTCCTATAATGAAAAATTGAAAAATAAATGAATAAAGATAATAACATCTAGAAAATTAAAATTATTTTCTGTTGAATAAAGACGACAGGAAACCACTGATCCACATAAGATTTTTAATCAAACGGATGCGCATTTCGTTCTGATCAATATCCTTGTGTACGCTGAAGAAGGCAGCGTGGCTTCCTTTAGTGAATATCGTCCACAGTGTCTGGCTCCAATTATTGCTTGGATTTTCTGTTGTATACATCCATATCAATCTCGAACAACTGTCTTAACACTAATATCTATGAAAACTTAATGGATTACAGCCTTTATGTTCTTGGAAAAAGATTTATTTGTAGTTCATATTTTAATAAATGATCTAAAAGTATCATTTAATTTGTATAAATAAATGACCATATCACCAGCATAACCTAACCTATAATTTTAACTTCAAAAATATCATTAATATAAATATTAAAATAGGTGCCAAATAGTTCCTTGTTTACTAATATTTGTTTACTAATGTTTACTAACATTGAAAATTAACATATTTACAATTATTTACAATCTGTATATTTCCAGTTTGAAACTGTTCTAGAAAGCTGTACACATTTAAGATGAAAAACATTTTGCCGTTCATACATTCAATAACCACACCTGTTTTTTCTCCTTGGCAAAGGCATGTTTTTTTGACTAGTACGAGGGGAGATCAAAAAGTAAGTTGCACTTCCACGGTATGGCCATCTATTACTCCACCTATACAAAAGCAACACGGCTATAGCAGCATGCAATGTAGGTTCACTTTTCCACATAGTCCCCAAGAGACCCTAAACATTTATCCGAACGATCAACCAACTTTTCGATTCCGGATGCATAGAAATCTCCTCCAGCGTTTTCTAACCACACGGTGACAGCCGCTTTCACCTCCTCATCGTTTCGAAATCGTTGTCCACCGAGTTCCGTTTTGAGCTTACCGAAAAGATGAAAGTCGCAGGGCGCTAAGTCGGGACTGTATGGAGGATGTTGCCAAACCTCCCACTTGAATCGCTGCAGCAGTTCGCACGTTTGGCGGGCCTTGTGAGGTGTTGCTTTATCGTGCAACAAAATCACACTGGCGCTCAATTTCCCACGGCGCTTCTCTTTAATTGCTTTACGCAACCTGTTCAACGTATCACAATACGAGGCCGCGTTGATTGTCTTTCCTTTCGGCATAAATTCCACGTGCACCAAACCCTCCAAGTCAAAGAACACTGTCGTCATAACCTTTCCTGCTGAAGGTTGAACCTTGGCCTTCTTTCGTTGTGGTGATAAGGTGTGCACCCATTCCATCGATTTGCTCTTCGTTTCGGGGGTGAAGTGGTGGACCCACGTTTCATCCCGTGATGATTCGCCGTAGAAACTCGTTGCCCTCTGCGGAATACCGTTGCAAAAATGCCAGTGAGGATTCGAAACGTTGTCCCTTGTGAGCATCGGTTAGAACACGTGCGACCCATCTTTGACACAGCTTACGATATCCAAGGTCCCCGTGAACGATGGAGAACACACTGCCATACGAAATGTTCAGCATGCTGGCAATTTCCACCAGTTTTATGCGCCGATTCTCTCTAATGATCGCATCCACAGGGTCAACATTTGCAATGGTACGGGACGTTACGGGCCTGCCTACGCGATCTTCGTCTGTGATATCCGTGCGTCCTTTCCGGGAAATTGCACGCTCTCCATATACAGCAGTGATTTCACGATGAATGTCCGTGCAATTCACCCGTTTGGAATCGGATTGCTGCTCGGACCTCAAGTTTGGAGAGGACATCCAGTTGACGCGCCATTGCTTTTAGCCTGCTAGTCACACAAAATACGACGGGAAACCACAGCAACCGTCCTATCCGACGACTGCGCAGTTAATGTCCCTTTCTCCGCTTTGCCCAAGATTGCGACACAGCGCACTCCTGCGGCGAGTTAGTGCAACTTACTTTTTGATCTCCCCTCGTATAAGCTGCTTTTGCAGACTCTGACTTTGAGTTTTAGGCAAAACATAACGAAAATAAAATGACGATAAATGTTGCACTGAAGCTTCTCAGTATGTTGGATTGAAATTAATTTGCTGAATGAGTATATCACCATTGCTGTAAGTCACATAAAATCATTTCTGGCAATTAGCAATGGCCATTTGCCCCTGTACTTGGGATAGTAGATGTGTTCTTCACGCAAATGTAAATTTTCATCAAGAAAACTTAGTCTTGCTTCTTGAATGATCAAATGTCTTTGGTTAAATGGACATTTAATTTCTAAGGTCGAAATTTCACAGCAAGTGCATTTTTTTTTAAGTGACAGCAGGTACTATCTGAAAATAAAGAAATTTAATAAAGGAATAGTAAATGATCTGATAAACATTTCAGCTTTACGCCATTATCAAACAGTTACGAGTCTTGAATATAAATTTTACAAAGTCTCTTAACTTTTTTCTGATTGATATCATAAAAAAGAATGTCGAAACTACCTGAAAAGCTTTCACTTTTTCAATAAAAGATGTGGGCATCTGTGTCTCTTAAGATATGGGCATTTGGGTCTTTTCAGATGTAGATATCTCGATCTCGGCTTCACTGCCGGTATCAGTCTCCTCATTAGCACCCAGACAGACTCCAAGAAATGACAGCTTCTTTCCAGATGTCTGTCAATAAAATTTAAAGTAATAAGAACATCATGTTTTATAAATAAATAACCAAATAACAAGAATGTTTCCTTTATAAAAAAAATCTTACCAGCAAACAATTGATGAAGAATTTTTCGTCTTCTAGACTCGGATTTGGTATTACTGTTTTCTTTACCACTTCTATTTCATCATTTAAGAAAGGGTTTTTCCTTTTTAATTTATTAAACTCAATATTTGAAATTGGTGAGGGTTCCACCTGCAATGTATCATTTTATTAGATTGACAATTTATTTTTACTTTTGAAACAGTTTTCTTAAGTGGAGTTGTTTAGTTTTAATTGGAAATTACATACTTCTCGATTAAATTTACTCCATGAACATGGGATTGATGTGCAAGAGGGCTTGGATTCTTTTTATTTCTTTAACTATAGCCTCAAAAGTTAATAAACCATTAAGGAATGACATAACCAAGTACCGAAAGGTTAAACTAAACCATTCGTGAGCTATATTTTTAAACAGCCCTATGTTAACATTGTACGTTTCTAATGGACCATAAAGATGCCATTACACAAAGTATCTTTGAACCAATTTCGACTATCATTAATTTTATGCTATATTCATTCATGGTTTGATATATTACATGCCATATTTTAACATTGAAATTCTAATGAACCATAATGGTTCAACTAAACTAGGTTCCTTGAAACCAATTTGGACTATCATTAATTTTACGTTATATTCATTCATTACAGCTCATTTCAAGTCGTTTGATGTATTACATGCCAGATTTTAGCATTGAAAGTTCCAATGAGCCATAATGGTTCCATTAAACCAGGTTACTTGTAACCAATTTCGACTGTCATTAATTTTACGTTATATTCATTCATGACACATCATTCCAAGACGTTTGATATATTACATGTCATATCTTATCATTGAAAATTTTTGAGGGTGTCATAAGGGTACCATTAGAGCACGTGCATCGATTTCAACCATTTTCAAAATGCTTCATTCCCGGAACATTATTTATTAATTGGCGAAAATAGTAATTTATATCCGTATTTATGTCGTCATTACGATTTGTTTGATACATTACTTAATATATCTGTCCATTGAAAATTGCTAAGTGGGGTTGTAAAGGTACCATTTGTGCACGTGCTATTGAACAGATTTAGATAATATTTGCGATTGATTCGTGCCATGTACCATGTTCATCGACTGACGAAAATAATAATGAATAACCGCATCTATCTCGTCATTACGATTTGTTTGATATATTACTCAATATATCTCCCCATTGAAAATTGCTAGGCGGAAAAATAGAGGTACCATTTTTGCACATGCCAATGAACCGATTTAGATAATATTAGTAACTGGTTCGTGCCATGAACCATATTCATCGACTGACGAAAACAGATTTTGAAAATCTTTCATAGCCTCGGAGGAGTTAGAGTTACAGACAGACAGGCACGTTTCCCCACGCTGATAGCATAAAGCACCTTTCGGTACTTAATAAACCATTAAGGAATGACATAACCAAGTACCGAAAGGTTAAACTAAACCATTCGCGGAACTATATTTTTAAACGGCCCTATGTTAACATTGGAAGTTTCTAATGGACCATTATGATACCATTAAACCACGTACCTTTGAAATAATTTCAACTATCATTAATTTTACGTTATATTCATTCATGACACATCATTCCAAGTCGTTTGATATATTACATACCATATTTTAGCATTGAAAGTTCCAATGAACCATCATGGTTCCACTAAACCAGATTCCTTGAAACCAATTTGGATTATCATGAATTTTACGTTATAATCATTCATGGCACATCATTTCATATCGTTTGATATATTACATGCCATATTTTGGTATTGAAAGTTCCAATGAACCATCACGGTACCACAAAACCAGGTTCCTTGAAACCAATTTGGACTATCATTAATTTTACGTTATATTCATTCATGACACCTCATTCCAAGTCGTTTGATATATTACATGCCATATTTTAACATTGAAAGTTCCAATGAACCATAATGGTTCCACTAAACCAGGTTCCTTGAAACCAATTTGGACTATCATTACTTTTACGTGATATTCATTTATGATACATCATCACAATTTGTTTGATATATTACATGCCATATCTTATCATTGAAAATTTTTGAAGGTGTCATAAAGGTACCATTAGTGCATTAGGTACCTGAACCATATTTATTGGCCGAAATAGTAATTTATATTCGCTTGTATCTCGTCATTAAGATTTGTTTGACATATTACTTAATATATCTGTCCATTGAAAATTGCTAGGTGGGGTCGTGATGGTGCCATTTGTGGACGTGCTAATGAACCGATTTAGATAAAATTTATGATTTTTTCATGGCATGTACCATATTCATCGACTGACGAAAATAGTAATGAATAACCGCATCTATCTCGTCATTACGATTTGTTTGATATATTACTCAATATTTCTTCCCACTGAAAATTGCTGGGCGGGAAAATAGAGGTACCATTTGTGCACGTGCCAATGAACCGATTTAGATAATATTTGTAACTGGTTCGTGCCATGAACCATATTCATCGACTGACGAAAGCAGATTTTGAAAATCTTTCATAACCTCGGAGGAGTTTGAGTTACAGACAGACAGACAGACGGACAGACGGACAGACAGACAGACAGACAGACAGACAGACAGACACGTTTCCCCACACTGATAGCATAAAGCACCTTTCGGTACTTAATAACGATGCACTTAGGTGGCTACAGCTTTCTCCCAACCTGACAGATTAGAAATATCAGGTTGTTGCAAAAGTTTCTTCCGGTTCTAGAACCCGTGCCCAAGAAAGGCTCATTTTCAGAGGGGGGTGTTCATATGTTTTCAAACAAATTATTGCATTTGATTCCTGAATATCTTTGCTATACTACATCCAAGAATCAACACTCTGACTATACATCTGTGAGTGCCATCAACGGTCTGAAATGGACCTTTCACCTTTTTAGTATTACTGTATTTGTTATTGTTTAATTGCACAGTGGTTGTGTTACTCTTATTACTATTATAACTTGTATTGCTATTTGTTTATGCTATAAGTTTGTTTTCTGTAGTTGAATTAAAATAATAAAAATTTACTGTAAAGGTAAAAGTCAGGTTTAGCGTCCCCTAAGTTTCTCGGCTGACATCGATTAGCCCCGTTGCGTTTATGTTCTGAATTTATTATTGTAACATATCTAATTCATATGTAAATGATTTATCAGATTATCGAAATTATATTTTAAGAAATTTATTATCGTAAATTCTGTGACGATGAACGTCAGCTAGCGGGCGGTCATTCGTGTCGGCTGGGCTGCGCTGCGCATCATTCAACGTACACCGTCACTGAACTTTCGTGATTTTTCTCGCATAAATTTCTTAAAGTATATATTTTTTTTAATTCATTGTAATCCAATACGTTCATCCAGAGCTTGTATGGCCTGAGGCCGACGAGTTGGGTCTCTGGATGGACCTGGATTAACAGGCGCATTCGGCAACTCAGATCTGACTAGGTCATGTGACCTATGACGATTTTCTTCTTGTATCTGAGCTGATCAGATTCGAAGCGCCGAACGCCAAAACTGACTGACATAATTGAGCAATCTGTTCAACTTTATGAGCAACATCAATCTGTGAGCAATCAGCTATAAACCAGGTGAACTGAACCTGAACTAACGTCTCTTGCAAGAAAATGGAAATTAATTCATCACTACCCGAGCCCATTCAAACAGCGGTAACAACAATTTTATCGGCCGCTGTTGCCATTCTTGAGAATGATGAAGAAGAAGAAATTTTAACGTTATTGGCGTATTTTTCGGATGACGAGCCTGTTTTCGAAAGGTATTTAGAGTCTTTAATGAATTAAGCCACACGAAATTCTCAAAACTGAAGTAATTTTGTTCTGGAAATTTGAAAAAAAAAATTGCTCAACCAATTTTTCAGATTATGTAAAAGCAAGAAAAATCGTGTCAAGGGATTTTTTTCAAATTACAATACCGTCATACACACCTGATGAATTTTACAGCCATTTCAGGATTTTATTTATTTATTTATTTACTTATTTATTTACTTTTAATTTTTACAATTTACCTTTCGGGGTCCATATGGCCGATAAGGCCGACAAGTAGGTCCCCGAAGGTAACCAAAATAAAACTAAGTACAGAAAATAGTTAACTAAAATGGAGATAACAAACAGGAAAAAAAAGTGATTTAAATTCAAGGTAGATAATTAGACAGTAAAAAAGTTCGAATTGCTTTCCTAAATACGACATAAGGAAATAATGAACATATATTAGTGGGAAGCTGAGACCAGCATCTGACCCCGGAATATGAAACACATCTGCGCTCAAAGTTCTTCTTAGTTAAGGGCAGGCTGATCGCAGTCTTGTTACGAGTAGTATAATTATGAACATCTGAGTGTTTCCGTATGGAAATGGGGGATGATAGGATTAGCATTTGATTAATAGATTTGTATATAAAAGAACATATTTGAATAAAATAAATTTGGCTAATAGTCAAAATTCCTAGAGAAGAAAAAAGGTGTGAAACAGTATGAGGCTTAGGGAGTTTCAAAAGGGTACGAAGAAACCATTTCTGCAGTTTAAGGAGTCTAGTAAGATTATAAGAGGTGGTGGACCCCCAAAAAATAATACCAAAACATAAAGAACAAGGAATCAAAGAATAGTAAAGGAGTAATAGAATATGTTGTGGGAGGAATTGAAGTCTTGAAATCATTCCTTGATTTTTATTTAATTTAATGAGTAAGATGTCGACATGCTTATCCCAAGATAAATCATGAGATAAAGTAAGGCCTAGATATTTAAATGAGTTAGTAGTATTAAGGAGATGAAGACCATAATAAACGGGAGGATTGATAAGAATGCGACGTTTGTTACGTTGATAGAAGAACATAAGTTTAGATTTATCGACGTTAACTGATAATAAGTTGGCGGAATTCCACAGTTTCAAATTGACTAGCAGGTGGTTAATTACAGAAATAAGATTCGTAATATTTAGGTCAGAGAATAGAAAGGTGACATCATCAGCATAGAGTATAGAGGGAATAGGAGAAAGAGCCGTAATTAAATCATTGATAAATAAATTGAAAAGAAGAGGAGAGAGAATAGAACCCTGAGGTACACCTTGATTCCTGACTAAAGTTGTCGAAGTCTTGTCGAAGAAAACCAAGAAGTAACGACGGTCCGTTAACAATTCAGTCAACCAATTAAGGGGAAGGCCTCGAATATTGAAGAAAACAGATAGTTTGAAAAACAACAGAGGAAGTGGGATAGAGTCAAAGGCTTTAGAGTAATCTACAAAGAGCGTAGCAACGTATTTGTTTGCAGACATTTCAGCTGATAAAAACTCTAAGAGATCAAAGCAGGCTGTATCGACATTGCGATTCGGCATAACCCATGTTGCGAAGAATTGATGAAATTGTTAGTATAAATAAATTGAGATAGGCGGGAATAAAAGAGTTTCTCAAAAATTTTCGCGAAAATCGGCAAGGTAGAAATAGGGCGATAGTTCGAATAATCTTTAGGGTCACCTTTTTTAAAAATTGGGGAAATTTTAGTTATCTTTAAGGTACTAGGATATGAACCAATGGAGATAGAGTAGTTGAAAATATCAGCAAGTGGAGAAGCAAGACATTGGATAACTGAAATTACAATGTCCGGTCGGAGGCCTAATGGGTCAGGAGCAGACGAAGACTTTAATTGTACAGCAACTTTAGCGACCTCCTCGGGAGTAGTAGGAACCACAAAAAATGATGGCGAATTAAAAGAAACACTATAAGGGTAATCAAGAGTTGAAACAGGTAAGGAAGAGGAGGAGGGAAGATGGGTATTAAGAAAATTGGTTAGAGATAAAGAGTCTATATTATCAGACTGTTGAAAAGGGGAGTTATGAGAAATGGACCCTTTTAAGAGTTTATTAAGGGTTTTCCATTTTGACTTATTAGTCGAAATCTCATGAAAAAGATGGTTGTAATATAATTTTTTAGCATTGTTTATCAAGTGACGAATTTTATTGGAAAGAGTTTTGAATTTTCGTATTAATTTTGGGTTTGGGTTACTGCGCGATTGACGATAGAGAGGGGTATCAATGACCAAGACTCTGTAAAAATAATAAGATTAGGAGGGGTATCAATATTAGACAGAGTTGAAAGAGCAGCAGAAAAATTGGCCTTGATACTGCGTATGTTGGTATAAAATAGGATCAAGTAGGATTCATCCGAAGTTAGCGGACTGGAATTAAAGAAGGAATTAAGAGTATTCAAATCGATCGGGTACTTGTAAGTGGACATTAATTAAAAGATTACAGAAAAATAGAGAAAAGACAGAACTTAAGAAAAATCGTACCTTGAATAAATCAAAGTTAAAATTAGTGTACAACAGAAAAACAAAAGAATTAGGGAAATAAATAATTAGGGGGGAGAAAAGGAAGAAGGCGAAAGGAGAAATATACCAAAGAAAAGAATTTAAAAAATATATATATAAATAAGGCAAGAATAGCGGAAGAACAGGAAGAGTAAAAAAAAAACACTCAAAGAAAAAAAGGTAGGGAATGTAAGTCGGCGCCAAGTAAACTAAAAACATGAGAGGAGAAAAAAAAGACGAGTGAGAAAAAAGTATGTCGACGGAAACAATACACCTAACCAAGTGATAACATATTAAGCTTTGTAAGAATAATTAACTAGAGAACATATATACATAAAAATAAAAATAAATTATTTACAAAGCTGCATAAGCTATAACTTAATATTAGATAAACTACTTGATAAGTTGAAAATCATCAGTTGAGCTTAGAGACATCACTCTGCCAGCCGAATCTTTGGTGAATATGCGCCCGCTAGAACTCCAGGCATTTCTGGGCCCAAATAAACTATATTTTAAATTAATTATTTAGTCATGAGTATTAGATGCAGATTGTCAACACCATGCAGCAATTCCTGAAACTTGTGAAACAAATTGGGTTACACAATTGTTGATCATGGCATTATTAGCCTAATTCATTGGAAAAAATTGTTTATAACTGGTTATTTATATTTATGTATCATTTTATTATGAAATTTAACAATTTTTTGTCCTTATTTGAATACAAATAAATTGACAGTGATATGTTTTATTAATTAAAGCAAGACATCAATGTTATATCTGCAGTGTTCTTCTCATAAAATTATAAAATTTGATGGGTGAAAAGACAAAATACCCAGGCATACAATTAAAAACAAATAAAATCTTCTTTGATCATATGAGAACTTCTCTTGTTTGATTATAAGTGATTCTATTTCCACCTATATTGATTAGTTCATTTTGCCTTCTATTAGAAGCCAGCCAGGTAGCCGAGAATGCTA
Source organism: Rhysida immarginata (assembly GCA_023313115.1). NCBI lineage: Eukaryota > Metazoa > Arthropoda > Chilopoda > Scolopendromorpha > Scolopendridae > Rhysida > Rhysida immarginata. Next base: position 55,288 of record JAHWFO010076863.1, on the reverse strand, counting down.
GGGCTAGGGAATGTATTTGAATAAAAGAGACAAGGCTGGATTTGATTAAAGAAAAAAAAAAGAAGCAATAAAGAAATTTTTTACATTATATTTTATTCCAATGATTTAGGAACATTTTAAAAAATAGAGTAGTCCATGTGTAAAAATAAGGGATATACCACCCTTAACTTGCGTAACTTGCGTAAGTCAAATTAAGAATTTAACACCTGACAAGTCTAAATCTTTTCTTGATCCCCCAGGATTTGACTTAAACAAGTTACACTGAATCACATAACAGTATATAAATAAAAACACTGATTCAGAACTGGTTAACTTGCATTAAAGAATTTATTGAGTTTTTAAAAAAACAAGAGTATATATTGTTCTTGTATTAGACTAAGACTATAAAACATTAAAAGGAATATCAGGGTTTCACTAACATGAAATTTGGATGATAAAAATTATAATAAGGAAACTGACAATTGTTTCAGCTGTTGCCATTATCAATCATAGAACATGTCCTGTTTACATTTAAAGAGTTCAACAAGACATGATCTATGATCGATAATGGCAACAGCTGAAACAAATCGTAGTTTCCTTATTAAAACGTTTACCATCAAAATTGCTTATTACAGAGACTCAATATTCCTTTTAATGTTTTATTGTCTCTGCTTGCAAGCGCTTTCTGCAAGCATTTTTACAGCACTGGTTAACTCCTTAACCGCTGTCGTCTTATCATCCAACTTCTCCAGAATGACTCTTCAGAACTCTCTGTCCTCTTCCCGTTTCTCTATATAGTAGTCCATTGCTGGATTCGCCTTATGTCGTTTGCGTCTCCGTTCATTTCTTGTCGATAAGTATGATCCTCTATAATTTAAAAAAAAATAAAATATTTTAAACACTTAGCATGGGTGGTGGCACATCATATTCTCTGGCACAAAAAAAAAATAGTTTGAGCACTTAGAAACATCATTTGTTATAAATGGTCTTACGGGAGAGTGGGTTGCTCCTCCATTTCTACATTGCCGACAAAGTTGTGAGATACTGGACTCGGCGACGATCCTCTAGAAACATTTGGCGTCGACGCTCTGGCCACACTCTGCAATGAACAAAATAATGTGTTGGGCCAACATATTATTAATGTCATCGTAGTATGGCCAAGTGATCCCTTCAGCACCACTCTACTTCGCTCTGTCAGATATCTTTTTGAAAGTATCCAGCGTGTTGGACCATTTTTTTTGAACAAGATCCGGAGTAACGTTATGGCCTTTTTTTCTCATTTTGTTTGAGATTTGAAGCCATCTTTCCTTTTTTTTCTTGGGGGCTGCTAACTGAAATGCTTGGTACTCCTCGACCAAGCTAAGGAGAACCATTTAAATGGTACTCCTTCCATTTAAATGGTTCTTCTGTATTTAATTCACCTGTAAGTAATAAAAAAATTATCATATACCAGTTCCTTAGCACGGGAGTTTTATGTGTATCATTTCTGAAAAACTTGTGTATCTTCTAAAAATTCTGATGCTTGTTGTGAAACAGTTTCCGATTGAGGATTCTCAACATGCTGAACTGGAGAAAAATTTAGAAGATTAGTTTTTGTAACTATCTTTTAAAAGAGAAAGCTTAAGGTAAGTTAAACTTACGCTGTGTTTCATTCATCAGTGATATTTTTTTCTGTGTCTGTATTTTTCGGCAGACCCAACTGCTGCCCTATGCTATTTGATAGTAACTTGACAAAATTTTTTTTCCTGTACTCTGGATCTACAAGAGAAATGTTTGCAACATATAAAGACCTTATATTGTACTTTACAAAAATTTAATATATTTTGCTAAAATACACTAATGACATATATTTTCATTAATGTGGGTTGATTCATAATTTACGGCAACTATCTTATATTTTTTAATATTCTCCAACAAATAAATTAGTATATACAGTTCTGGAAAAAATGATAAGATGATCCTGAAAATACAAGTTAAATTGAAATTTAGATTGCACAACTTATTTATTAGTTGTTTAATGAAAAAAAAATCAATAAATTACAAATTAATGATTTGCAGTTAGTATACAAAATTTGAAAATTTAAAACCAAATCTGTCTGGCAATATAATACCACATAAGAATATTTTGAGGATGGCAGCATAAACAGGTGCATCATGATATGTAATTACTGCAGTCCTAGGTTTACCCGTCACTACTAGAACAAACAGTAATATTCAAAATTCTAATAACTAAATGTAGGCAAAACCGAGGCCGACTCCTAAGCATATGGAAGCCAGATCATGTCGATGTTTTTCTACTATGGATTGTTGATGCCTGTAACACCGTATGTACGATACCTAGCATATATGAACGATGGTGCGGCAGTCACTGCTTCAGTGATGCCAGTGTTATCACCACCAATATCAGTAAAAAAAAAAGGGGACGTCAGTTCGAAGCACTTCTGTAATGCACACGTTGCCAAATATTGTTTGTTGTTTTTCAGTGAAAGCCCAGTCAACAGAGTCAAGCCAGTGACCCTTGCATGAATGGTTGCTGCAACTGAACCAAAGTGTAGTGCCAAACTGCTGTGAGATAGGACACACATTTCTTAATAAAGATAGTTTGTTTTATAACCCTCTATCTTTTATGTTCTTCTGTAACAAGTTCTGAATCACCATGTATTCCAACTAATAGGTTTAAAAAGTAGTTTATAAAATTCAATGACTTACTAGTTAATAGAGGTAATTAAGTTTAATGGTAAACAAACTAGTATTAATTAAATTATGAAGGAGTTTTTCCGATGCCTTTGCAGGTGGTCTGAAGTTTATTTCCAGGAATATTTAGTTTCAAACATTAAAATTTTCAAATTTGTAAAGAGTGCAGATAATTTATTTGTAATTTATTGATCTTTTTATTTAAACACGCTAATAAACAAGTTGTGTACATCAAAATTTCAAATTATTTAATAAAATGTAGGATCATGCAGCCGGTATATAAATTATTTCCACACACGTTTCGATTATATTTTTTGTAGGCTATATATTATATAATAACATGTTTGAAGTAGCGTGTGGTGCTGCAGATTTAAAAATGTACGCATGAATTGTTAGTTAACATGTATGCTATTTAGTTCTCATATGGCAAGATTTTAATAATGGCGGTGAGATTAAGCCATGATTTACAGAATTATTTGTGTTATATGAAATTTTAAGGCCTTGTTTTGTTAGTAATTTAGCAGTTTTATAAACGTTTATGTTTATTTCATAAAACAATTATTCTAATGGCACGTTTAATTTCGATTCGTTTACGTAAAAATTTCAATTCTTTTGAAAAGCAGTGGCACATTTTTAAACATTTTCATATATAAGGGCACGTAAATTTTTATATAAATCGTTTACTCTTAGAATCAAAATTAGGCACGTTGTCGCCACGTTGCCAAATAAATTCTAAAACTACTTTCCATGATTTATGAATCAACAATCCTAAGAAGAAATACAGAAACTTGTTTCCTTACCATTTTCAATTAGTGGTGCCTCAGTTGCTTGTAAAAGTAGACGAAATAACAAATTCTCGTATCGAAACGAGCGCATGACCAGCAACATGTTAGTAGCCATCTTTATTCTCTGACTAACTCAGCAACATTTCAGTCAAGAATTTTTCGACTGAGCTTGACGACACGAATCTGAGAAGTTCATGACGTCACAAGACCTCTGCTGAACGCGTTTTCTGAGCAGTCAGTCAGTCAGAACCGGTTGCCGAACACTTTGCGCCTGAGATCCAGTCTGATCTGAGTTGCCGAATGCGCCTAATGAGTGCTGTATGATGGTCACAGCAGCCGGGGGGGGGGGGGGGAGATCCTGAGTCACTGACGAATCGTCCATCCAGTGACTAGCCGTGCCTGATGTTGCTTAACTTCACTGAAGTTGTCTTTCAGTGAAAGCCCACCAGGCCACGGCCTCCCCCCATTTATTTAATCATATTAAATTCATTTAAAATTGTATTAAAGCTATTTAGAAATGTATGAAATTCATGTAAAGCTGTAGGAACCCAATTTGTAAAAACTATTAGCACGATAAATCGATAGGCTTAAATGGGTTCACTCACCTGTAATTCCTTGACACGATACACAAGGATTTCTTTTACTTTCCTACTTATAAAATAATTATAATCATTTGTTCCTTAGTGTAGAAACCTATTCGTTTCACAAAGAAATCGTACAGATCGATTTATGTTACAGTAGGCCACGAATTCACGTCGTTCTTGAAAAGCGATTCTAACATCTCATCCATGGGATCTGGCTCTTCAAACATTAATTTCTGCTTATATCGTTCGCTGGCTACGCCGGTCAAACTTTTAAAATATGTGCTTGACATAATTTAAACTACACTGTCTATAGTAACTACACTAAATCCTTTGATGCTCTTTCTGAAACGGAAGTTAGTAAGGGCTCTCGTAGGGTCGGTCACGTGATTTGCTGTGACGCGTTGTTTTGTTATCGAAACGGTCA
>JAHWFO010076863.1:0-22367 GCA_023313115.1 Rhysida immarginata | reverse complement strand
TTCATTGATCTAGGCTTTACAGAACCTGAGTTAAGAAATAAACTAGAGGATACTCTTTTACCACAACAAGAAACGAAAAAATAATAAATGAAAAATAAGACAAAAAACAAAAGAATAAGGAAAAATACAACCTGTAAGCGCTTTTCGAAAGCCTTGCTTTCATCGTTCAGCAGCCCAAGGGAGTACACGGAGTGAACTAACTTGGGACAATCGACAATCGATCAGTGTAGTGAAAAAGTAGTACGAGTGGTCCAGGAGCCTTTAACTCACTTTACACGCTCGCCCAAAAAGTAAACCAAACGAGGTACACTGAAGTAGGAAAGAAGCCTGATGAACCTCTTTAAGTCATCCAGAAAAGAGTCCCTTCATGGCAGGGACGAGAATCGGATTGTGGATTGACGAATAGCGAGTCCGAAAAACTAGGACCTAGCAGATCCAGTAGTTGGGGAACTGGGCCTTGTTAATGTTCTCGAAATGACATCCAAAATATGACGGGGTCTTCGAAACCTGAGGGAACCCCTGATAGTGAGTGAGTGGTCCAGGATACCAGCAACCAGGGTATTTTCATGATGTTCCATCTTGGGCAGCATGTTCCTGAGAAGTGTTTGAACATAGGAACCAATGTGGGTCATCCCCAGATCTTCATAGATAGAAAGATTGTTGGCAACTCTTCTGTCTACTTGAGCAATGGACCGGAGGGTAACATTTTGGAAGGTCTGAAGATCTTTCCATCTCGATTTGCAAATGGAAGCCCAAGCAGGCATACCGTGAAGTAAAATGGCACGAATCAGTACCTTGTATAACAAGAGTTTGTTGTCCACTCTCAGAGCGCTGTTTCGCCCCAGTAGCGCGATGAGACTAAACTTCGCTTTCTTAGCCTTGTTAAGGGAATATTGGACATGGTCGTTCCATTTGAGCTTGGAATCAATCACAACTCCGAGGTACTTATAATTTTTAACCCACTTAAGCTTCCTACCATGTAGGATGAGGGGCCTTGGAGGGTTTTTGCGTTTGCGTGTGATGAACATGGCTTTACACTTGTTAACATTTAGCTGTAAGCGCCACTTAGAGAACCAGCTCTCACACTGGTGTAGAGCTTTTTGCAGACGGCTGATGACGTGGACTGGATTACGTGCCCAGGTCACGATGGACCCGTCGTCAGCAAACAAGTAAAGATTGCACTTTGTAAACTTAGGAAAGTCGTGGATAAAGAAATTGAACAAGGCAGGCCCTAAGACAGAGCCTTGGGGAACACCAGCATTAACATCAGAAGGGTCAGACAAGGAGTCACCAACCTTAACACGGAAGGTCCTGTTTCTCAGAAAGGAGCGAACCAAGCAATCAGGGAAGGTATATCGAGTCTTATATAGTGAACAAGAACGGAGAACAACCAATCAAGAGATTGTAGAAGGTGGCAATTCATCGATTGGGAAGCTGAGTCACCCACTGAATCAATGCAGAGTCACCAATGGGGCCCTTATCGAGATTTAATAACCGGTTTTTGTCGGTTTTGTTTATGGCAAGGCTTTCAAAAGCATCTAGTAGGTGCTTTTTATTGACAGATTGTACAAGTTTTAAATTCTGTAATAAAAAATCATGTCCCGTGTCCAGAGAGTGTTTGGCTATTGCGGACTGGTTGCTTCTGCCAAAACGTGTATGCCGCATATGCTCCTTGAATCTGGTGGCTAAGTTCCTGGAAGTCTGACCCTTGTACACCATAGGGCATTGCGAGCACCTGGCCTCGTAGATCCCGGATTTCTGTAGATGTGGAATGTGGTCCTTAGGGTTGATAAGAAGATGTCTCAACTGGTTGGGATTGCTAAAAGGTAAAGAGATATGGAACGGTTTGAAAATCGAGTTAAGGCCTTTTATCAGGGCATGGTTATATGGTACTGAAACAGTTCTTTCTTTGTCCTTTGTACTGTTCAAGGTGGAAATATCTGTAATAAACTTTTTATACTTTCTTTTCCTAACCAGATCCGAAATGGTTCTGGAGCTGTATCCATTTTTCACAGCTATCTTTTTGATTAAAGCAACTTCTTTAGTGAAATTAGTTGCACTCATGGGAAGGTTAATAGCTCTATCAATCATAAAAATGAAACTAGAGAGCTTCTGATTCCAAGGGTGATTGGAATCAATCGGAATGTAATTCATTCCATTAGAAGGTTTTCTAAACACGTTAAAGGACAAAGAATCCTTGTTCTTTGGATCATAATATCAAGGAAAGGAAGTTGACAATTTGCTTCAACCTCAAACGTGAACTGTACTGTGGGATAGAAACTATTTAAATGCTTAGCAAAATCATCAATGTTACAAATTTTAGTGTCGAATATAGTAAAAACGTCATCGACGTAACGATACCAAATCTTAGGAAAATAAAAATCTGAATTCTTGAGTCTTTCTTCGAAATTTTTCAGGAAGATCTCAGCAAAATCCCAAAATAGGCCTAATTTTTACATTCGCATCCGGTCAACCCCACTCTGTGGCAAATTCACGTACGACTTAGATATTTAGACCTAGAATTGTTCACATAATTTGCAAAAAATTAATTTCTGCTTTTTTCATATTTTACCCCTTTGCCCTCCCTAAGGCCCTCCATAAAAATATGCAATTTTTCCAGTATTTCGCAAGTAAAAATAGGTCTAAATTAATGAAATTTGGTACGGTGATGACATTTCACGAGATTACCTGTCTGCTTAGATTATTTTTTGATTATGTGGATCCAATTTTCCAGTATTTTATGCTTTTCGGACTTTTACCAGATTTTTTTTTTTTTTTTGGTTTTCATAAATTAAAAGCTTAGTTTTTTACATTGGTCATAAAATATGGATTTTGTTCTTTCATGTAAAATTTATTTCAAGTATCTAGGACTATTTTTTTATTTATTATGAACTAGCTGATATACCCCGCGTTGTTCGGGCTTTTTTTTATGATATTTTGCCATTTTTTAATGTGTATTATCCCCCCTTTTTTTCTTCGGCACTGCGTCAAACTCACTCAGCTATAGACAACATTCCAAAACGAGCAAAGTCGAGAACTGATAAAGGGCCGGTAGCCGGAGAGGCCATCCATTGGGAGCATTTTAAAAGATTTCTTTTCGATACTTCAATATGAATTTTTACTATAATAATTCAAGCTTTTTTTCATGTGTTCATTTTTGCTGTATACTCACATTGAGATATTGCAAAATTTCATCAAAAAAAAAGCCCGAGCAACGCCGGCTATATCAGATAGTTATTCATATTTAGGTATATGACATTTAAAAAGTAGCTTATATTATGAAACTTTACTTTAACCACAATACTCGACTCTCTACTTGAATAATAACCTTTCTTTTAAATTTTCCCATTTTCGTTCTCTGGTCTTTATACCTAATTCTTTTAATTTGAACTTAATTTCATTGGCATGTAATTTTTCTATATTTTTCCCAAGTCATTTTCTAGGATTGGATTTTTCTGATAACTTAAACGAGTTCTGTTTTTTTTTATTGTTGTTATTATGTCTTCATTTCAGTATTCTTCATCTTTTTTTAGATATTGTCGTGAAGGTGGCTTGAAAGTTTCTAAAACCTGCATTCGTTTTGCAATAGATGACCGTTTTGCAAAAGTCTTCCATTGGCTCCAGTTTATTAGATCTTTGATGAAAATTGTCTTTTAAGATATCATTCTTTTTCTCCAGTGCTAAAAATATTATCAAATAAATAAAAAAAACTATAAAATTCATTGATTAAATAAATAAAATATTTTTAACAATTACAAAGTTCAACAAATTTATAAAAGTCTTTTCATTGCAGGTTATTATTTCATGCAAACATATTACTTAAACTTTGGATATAAATACCTGGCTCGAAAACTTTCCTCAGCTGGCATGCCTTTGCATGCATATATGGGGTTACACGATCGCGTGTGTAGCCAATGCTTCCTTCAGTCTCGATTTCCAAAAACTTCTATAAAAACACTCGACAAGTTTTTCACCATCGTCGGGTTCTATATTAATATCGTCGGGTTCCAACTTAAATAATGGTAAATTAATTATGCCATTTTTTTATTCTTTATAATGTTCAAGAATGTTTTTCAAATTTCTTGATATGTTTTCTTTTGTACATTCCTCTACTTGATTAACTTAAGAATAAAATAAAACTCTTTTTCCACAACGAAACAGGAATTGAACAAACATAAAAAGAAAAAGACAGAAAATAAAATGAAAAATACAACCTGAGTCTGCATTATCCAACCTGCATTATCCACATAAGATTTGTAGACAATTTATTCCTCTACTTGATTTAAGTCCCATCTAAATATACACTCACTCGCCAAAAGTCATAATGGAACACCCTCCAATCAGGTTCCGTGTCGTAATGAAACAGATCCCGCTGCTTCCATTCTCGGAATGCAGGTGCATAGGACTCTTTGATATCACACAATTATTGTAAGCAAAACTTGCTGCAGAAATGGCAGCACGCCGAGAGCTATCCGCATTTGAGCAGGGGATGATTGTTGGTGCCAGACGGATGGATACCTTAATATCGGATGTAGCCAACACTCTGCAATTTTCCCGCACAACCGTTGCAAGGGTCTATTGAGAGTACACCCAATGAGACGTTACAACCCATGTCGGACAGCGGACGGGCCGCCCACGCCTCATTGATACCAGAGGTGTTCGCCGTATTACCCGGCTGGCGACTGCTCTGGTGCTGATCGAAGGGCGACAGCAGACCAAATCACCATGTGGTACAACCAGGAACGTCCCACAACTGCATCCGTGACGACAATTCGGCGAACCTTGGCAGCTGCAGGCTTTGGGAGCAGGAGGCCACGACAGGTGCCACTCTTGACAGCTGCACATCGTCGGCAACACCTATCCTGGGCCAACCAACATCGACATTGGACCGCTGAGGACTGGCGAAGGGTTGACTGGTCCGACGAGTCACGATTTCAGCTGTATCGGGCCGATGGCCGTGTTTATGTCCGAAGACATGGACCCGGCTTGTTAGGTGGCGATCACTCAGGTAGGTGGAGGCTCCATACATGTCTGGGGTGTTTCCTCATGGCATGCGATGGGTTCATTGGTGGATCTGACATCCACTCTGCGTGTTACTTCCTAAAAGTGTGTTTAACTGAAGGTAATGCTGAAAAATACACTGCACCATTTTCCATCAGTTGAGATGAGTAACGGAAGTGATAGTGTTTTCAGGTTCCAAGAGTAATATGACAGTTTGCTACCTAGTTTTAAAGCATAATATAAAAACTCAATTCATATACGATTTATAATTTAAAATATATAGCTATTTAAATATTTTAAATGAAAATAATTTTTTTTCTTAATTTTATAAAATTATAAGTTACCACGCTCATCAATTAAAACATAATACAAAGCTCTGTATGTTTTCCCAGATGAAGTGACTCTATACCCATCTTCAATTTTAATTTTAATCATTCAATGGTTTCTATATCAAGCTTCTCTTTAAAAATCAGTTACATTAAAAAATAAGGCTCGTTTATTAACTAAAATCAGAAATTAATAGTTGATTATGTATTCAGTATGTTATTAATACTTACAAGATTAGCTTCCTTATTTTTGATTTCCTTTTCTAGTTCTGATATAAAAGATAACTGGCATCCAGGAAGAGATCCTGGAGTTGCCTTAGTTAATAAGCCAGAATCTGGATCTTCTCTACAAGTTCGGCTCGACGTTCATACCCTGTTGCAATCCACACATGTAAATTTATGACGGCGAGCTTGGCGAAATTTGCGTGGAAACTCTGCACGTCTATGACGGGTAACCCAAAATGTACCTCCACATTGAGGCGCTCGTCTGAACCAATGATGAAAATACAGTCGAAATTGAGCTTTATCAGCTTGAAAACTTGATTCAGTTCATCGTAGTCAAATTCCCCCTCAAAAAATCCAGATTACCGTAGAGACGGAAACCTGCGTCGTTCAGTCGAGCGATCTCATCGTCTCTCAGAATGAGCCACTTTTGTGTGCGGAAAACAAACTCCGCTGTACACTTTAAGGCTGACGGGATTGGCGAGTTTTTTATAAATTGGCGTAAAAACGAGTGCTTTGACAAGCATGATGCCGTTGTGTTGTCAAACATTTGCATACTATTACTTCTTCGTTGAAGCTTACTTCTTCAGAACATTTTCTTTTTTATATCTTTGTCCCTTATAAGAGGTATATTTGGAAAATGAAATATTTTAGCCGTTTCTGCATTATAGATATTTTTCATTTTCAAGATTTCCAGTAAGCTAAATATGGTGAAATATCATCAAAAAAGAAAAAATGATATTCCCCATCTATTCTCTCTCTAGTTTTAGAAAAACGGATTCCTCTAAAGTAAAATTTTTTATCATTCCTTCGGGAACAAATTTAAAAAATCTATTTAATTTCAACAAGATTTAATTAATATAAACAAAAATAAATGTTAAAAACTGACAACAATTTCTATCGTAACAACACAGTTTTAAAATACAGCAGAAATGTAAAACCCGATTAAGCTAAACAAATTTAACTATGCATTTAAAATTAAGAACCTTCCCATGTTAAAAATCCCTCAAATATACCTTTAAAAATCAAACCAAAGTTGTATGAGCTGCAAAGTCTAAAATCCTTGAGAAATTTAGCACTTGACTCAAAATTCGGGAACTAAAAAAATTAATTCTTCTTAACGTAGCTTGAGGAGCAAAGTCAATCCTTGAAAGAAGTGAAACTGCTGAATTAAGTAGAGACGATAGAAAGTGTCCAAGATCGTAAAATCCAAAGAGAAGGTAGTCTCTTGAAGTCAGTTGTAAACTACCTTCTCTTACCCCATGGGTTAGGTTTCCCTTTACAGTATTGCTTCATGATCAAATGCCTTTGAAGGGTATAATTTGTTGGTCAATACACAGCTCAATTTTCAGCCGAAGTTCAGAACATCTCTTTCTAATGCAGTTTTTTGGCATAGTTAAAGCATCAACAACATGAAAATTTGTCCTTAAATCAAAAAAATCTTTCTCTAGACATAGTTTCTATCTGTAATGCTGAGCCCCAAAAAGGCATTTGTGGCTCTAAAATTTTTTCTCTTTTGTAATGGATATATGTTAGCTTTTTCACCCATATCTTTTATGAAAGTCTCAGGAATATATTAGGAAAAATAATCAATGGATCTACATTCAGTTCCCAATAGTTTAGATCAATCGATACTATTTGGTGTAGGCTTGATATTCATATCTGGCCGAGTAAATTGTTTCCTTCTCCATTTGATGTCTTTTTCTTCTGTAAAAGCCAATCAGACGGATATATCCAACAGTGCTTGTTGTTTGTTGAGGTGAGCCTTGTACATCCTTATCATCAGCGCTATCATGACTCTCCCGAATTTCATCTTCTTGATCCCTTCTGATCATATCAGTACTTGAAAATGGATAAAAATCATGTAACGCCATACAAAGCAAAGAGTTATAAAAAAGCAAAATAAAAAACACAATATTAGATAGTAAATAATAGTTCACAATAACTTTACTAACAGAGTATATTATCCTATTACAGGCCAACTTGTACCTGGTCTAATAGGCTTTGCACTTGGACAGGAGTTTGACAGTTACTTTCATCATCCTCTGATCATTCCAATTCAGAAACGTCTCCGGACATGAGCATTTCTAGCATATCTTGAACATCTCTCTTGTTAGCAGTATTATAACAAATGACATAACTAATGTTCTTGAAATGAAAGAAATTGCAATCATTATAATGTAATAATTTATTTAATCAATTTTTGTAATTTATAGTTATGTCTTTATTAATTATAATAATATAGGTAACTCCGGGTGAGATGCCCCACCTAAGAAAAAAGGGTTGTAAAGGTGTTCTGAATTTTCAAAAATAATATTAAATTATATGAGAAGATAGAAAATTTATTATATTTCTACATTACAAAAACACATAGCCGTAAAAATTTATGTTTTCTTTTAAAAGCTCAAAATGGCCATCTCTCCCGAGTGTCAGGGTGAGATGCCCCAGCCACTCGGGAGAGATGCCCTACACGCAAATTGCCATATAATCTTTCAAAACTTACCAAGAAAATAATAACAATCACATTAACACATCATTCATACTAACACATTTTAGAAAAAAAAAATCAATGTTCCTAAAGTTTTTAAACATTTTTTCAAATTTATTTATTTTTCATATTTCTTCTTTGTTCTCTGCCGCAAATATTACACAAGTTACTATACATTGTACACGATTCGTGCATCCACTTCGCACAGTTTAAACATTAAATCCAGTCTACCTTTTCTCTTGTTTTGTAATAATTTTCATCGCATTCGATGCAGTCGGTTTTCTCCTTCATCGCAGCTGTCCTCAACGCTGTCTTGCTCATTTGGGAAAAATTTTACTTGTGTTGTTTCATAATTTAAGAAGGAAGACAGGAAACCACTGATCCACATAAGATTTTTATTCAATCACGTCAGAATAAAAATCTTATGTGGATCAGTGGTTTCCTGTCTTCCTTGTTGAATATTGTCCACAGTGTTTGGCTCCAACATCTCATAATTTAAGCTTAATCTTTTTAGCGTTTTATTTTTCTCTCTTGAATATTCTCCTTAGATGTGAGAAGTTTGGCTGTCTGCTTCTTTCTTTTTCCACATCTCTTTTCTATTGAGGAACTGGCGAAATTTGATGCAGTAGCTTGGTCGGAGTTCCTTTTGACGTTCCTGCTGTCGGCTCCTGATCGCAAGAGACACTAGGTTGAGACAAATTTAAGGAAGTGGTTGAGGAGCTGTTCATTTCATCACTTATACTAAAGAAGTGATCAGGAATACGATCTTGGTTGAGAGGAAATATTCCTGTCTGTTGAAATCCATTAATCGCTGTCTTCACTGAAGCTGCTTTCTTCCAAGCTTTGCCAATTAAGTCACCAGCTTGAATCCGAGAAACCGTTCTTCCTGGGTGATGGAGAATCCATGTCTTGGCCTCTTCTTTAAGGTAATGCTTTAAAGGCTTGAAGAAGGAACGGTCAAGAGGCTGAAGAGTTTGTGTTGTGTTTTATGAGAAGACATAAAGTTATGATATCATGTTGGTGAGCAAATTCAAGCAAATCATAACAATTTACATTTGATGCATGCCCATCCAGAACCAGGAGAGTCTTTCCATGAGGTTTCCTGGGAACAAAAACATCTTTCAACCATTTAAAAGAAACCACCCGGATGAGAAAGAAACCACCATTATCACCTACCCATATTGCTGCAGAACTGGAGTGGGCCCGAGAGCATCAGTGTTGGACGGACGAATGGATGAAGTATTATTTTCTGACGAAAAGAAGTGGAATATAGATGGGCCAGATGGGTGGGCATTATATTGTCATGACCTATGAAAGGAACCCAGATCATTCTTCAGCAGGCAACAAGGGGGAGGTTCTGTCATTGTTTAGGGTGCATTTAGTTTCAACGGCACTTCAACTATTGTATACATTTCTCGCCGACAAAACTCAGAGAAATATTGTAACACCTTGGAGGAATACCTATTGCCAGTGGTTGATGAAATTTGTGAACCGACTTTCATTTTCCAACAGGACAATGCTCCTATTCATTCCTCAAAGACAACAAATAAGTGGTTCAAGAGCATAACGTACGACAATGAAGTGGCCCGCGAGAAGCCCAGACCTTAATCCCACCGAGAATCTATGGGGAATAATGTCACGACGTGTTTATGCTGATGGGAAACAATATTCAACCGCTGGTGATCTTAAGACCGCGATAGAGGACTGTTGGTACAATCTTCACCTCCCCGGCTGCTGTGACCATCATACAGCAGTCGTTAATCCAGGTCCATCCAGAGACCCAACTCGTCGGCCTCAGGCCATACAGGCTCTGGATGGACGTATTGGATTACAATAAATTAAAAAACAAAACAAAAAAAAACAAACCTGATTACAACAATGAAGGATCGTATATTCGAACTTATCCGTGCAGGAGGACAACAGATAAAGCGTTAGTTTAATTAATTTAAAGAAATGTTACGAGTTATGAACATTTTGTACTCGCATTATCCATACTTTTGAAACATAATTTTATTTTCCATTTCTAAACAAAAAAAATATTTAAAAAAAAGAAATAGAGAAAATGATTTTCTAACTTGTTGCATATTTTGTTTAGCACTATAGACCAAAACAACATAAAGACATTTGATCGACAACTGATAATTTTTTAGAAATAAGTAAAAAGTAAATTTATTCAAACTTTTGAAACGGACCTTATCTTTTTTGTAGGGGAGAGATGCCCCGGTGAGGCTTTCCCGCCAAAACGATAACAAACGTGGCTGCTCATGTAGAACGATAACAAACGTAGCACTAAACCACCTTAATCAATCCTAATTGATTAAACAAAAAAATCTACTGAAATATAGAAATGCTATGCAAATCTTTGAACCTCTATCTTACAACAAGCAAGAAAAATGATCGTACTTATTTATAAGCTTTTATTAACTTTGCTGTGTTAGTTTGTTTAGGTCAAATCTTGTAATCAATATTAAACCAACTTTCCGACAATCTAGGGAGCTGCAATTTGACACACTTATGCAGAATCGATGACAATTTATGATAAAGAAAAAAATTTTCAAATCGGTTCATTGGTTCGTGTTCTAATGGTACTAACTCATTACTATGAATTGATTGTTGTATCTATTGTTTATTGTTGCAAAATTAAGCTGTATTGTTGCCACTAAATAAAACATTATAAAAGCTTGGTTTGATAAAACCTTTTTCCTCTTATTATTTTAAATTGTCTTCCAAAAGCTGTAACCATAAAATTTTTTGGACGAAATATCACTGCTCTTTGTTCTCACTTCAACTGACATAACTATTGCACTGATAGAGTGCTCCAGCGGATGATACGGAAACTATGATGACTGGGGCGTCTCTACTGATGGGGCATCTCATCCGCAATTACCTTAGTAATTACCTTAATAATTACCTTAGTAATTACCTTAATAATTACCTTATAAAATGCTTATTACTAGCCTTAATACTAGCCTAGAAAAAAAAGCTATAAACTAAACAGTAAAATCTAATATAAGTGAGAAAAAACTTGTCAAGAATAGTTTTTAACCTCATACAAAACATGGAATTAGTTAATGCAAAGCTTCCACGTAAACAATACTCTTAGTGAAGCCTTTCTGGATAGATTAGATGTAAAGATTATGTGGACTTCTAGCACGTGAGCAGCCAACATACAGCTAACCATGAGAAAATCTAAGAGACTTTAGATCAAGTCCAACAACCTTAAGAGATTATCCCTGAGACTTGTTGATTGACATAGCGAAACTGAGCTTAAGGAAATGGCAATACTGAGTCTAGTGGAATCAGTGGGATTCTTGGAATCAACAATTTCATTTTTGTATTTCCCTGTGATGATCATAACTTTGATGATTAACCTTGTTCCATTGCACAATCGTGGAGGGCCCAAGTTTCTCAGCAGCATGACTGGAGCTCCTTTGAGGATAAGGTTGTGCGATGGTATTCCAGGTGGCTGGACAAAGTTTAGAAACTCATAAGGGAAGTACACGAAGTTGTTCGACCGCACTTTTTTTGCGTGCAAGTATACCTTAGATGCGATGGCGTTGCGCAGCGGCAGTAGCGCTCCGGAAGTGAAAAGTTCAAAAACATGACGGTAAGAGGGGAAGCATAATCGTTAGCGGCGGTCGCCAAAGAATTGAAGTTAGAGCACTATTATTAAGCACAAAACCTTAATTTTGCTGTACAATTATTCGTCTCGAAATAATTTATAAGATGAAGTAAGCATCCATGAATACTATTTTTATTTAAAATTATAAAGCACCGCGATACATACCCCCTTCACGAACGCAACGTATCACTCGACGTTTCACATGAAGCCAGCCCTGTGACAGAAAATTTTTGAAGATTACCGAATTAATTAATAAAATGAAATAATAAAATAAGAAAAGGGTTATTAATTACTATACACATCTTTTACTGGAAGGCAATTAGATAATTTTAATAATCTAAGTTAGTTTAGATTCAATTGTCGTCTGCTGTCTACTTCCATTGCTTTCATGTGAAGTGGATTCGTGCTTATTGCTGAGTGCTGGAAGAAAGAAGTTCCCTCAAGCGCATTAATACGAACACACAGTTATGGCAATGTGTGCTCAAATTTTTTCGTTTTCGCGGTTTATTTTAAAGAAACAAAATTTCGCATTTCTTATTTTGCAAGCATCAATACTAGCTTCAGATGAATAACATTTGGTGGGAATCTGTTCGTTTAGTTCCCCTGTCATTTGTAACAGCTTCATCCTGATTGATAACAGTGTCAGTAAAGCGGAAAGAACTTACTGTTACAGGCAAAAAATCAAAAACAAAACAGATGTACTTCCCTGATTGATTTTGTGGACTTCATCATTTTGTGGAGCCAAAAACGCACGCTCACACAACCAGGTGGAGTCTTTGTAGTTGTTGTTCATGTTATAAATGACTTTTGCCTTGAACTCATTTATTGTGCCAACCATCTGTCCACATAGCAGTTGATGCATGTCGAGCTGTTGGTACAAAAGCAATTTTCCGCTGCCAATAGCAAGCAGCTGCTGTGAAAAGTGCTCAGCTGTTAAATCTCCAAACAGGCGGGCTCTCAAGTTGGTCTTCAGTTCCAGTTTCTGAACATGTTGCCAGGGAATGGAGCTCATCAACCTTTTGGGATGACGGTAAGGATCTGTCGAAAGTGTCCTGCAAGTCAGTCCTCCCATGAGACTGTTGCTGTCTCTAATGTCCTTAAAGATCTTGTCAATAGCTTATGGCGCCTTTCGATGTGAAATGGCGCACTCATCCCTGACAATGAGCCGTGTTTGTTGCTGAATTCTTTGAAATGCTGCATATTGGAGAATCCGTTTTGGAATCTTAAAAGCTTAATGTGTACTCCTGCCTCCAGTAATAAATATTGCTGCAGTGCCAGAAGATGCCACAGCAAGAGCTATGCAATGCTGACTGGTCTTTGCGAGAAGATGGTTGATGAGGAAAGTTTTCCTGTGCCTCCAAGCACATCAAGAAAGAAGTTTTCCAGTCTGTCTTCCGACAGCATCAGTTATCCTGTTGTAAGCAGTTCTTTGGACATTTTGTTGTAAGATTGTAGGAACAGCCTCTTTTGCCAGTCTAAATCTCTTCAAAGGTATGGTCATAAAAACATTTCAGTCTTTATCTCTCGCTTCCCACACCTTATGATACATTCTGAATGAAAGTGTTTTTAGGCGAAAGAATCTTGTCAGCTCTGGGGATATTACTTCGTCATTTGCTTAACAATTCAGCATCATCTGGTGCTTTAAACATCGCTAAATTTTAATCCCGATTTACTGCTGGTCACAAAACATGTAAAACCCATAAACAAATCCAGAGCAATGCTATTAATATTTTTTTAAAATAGTGACCGACCGTATGTGTTGGCTTGTGTTAAAAGTTAAGAAGGAGGGATGAGGAGAGGGGTTGCTAGGCAACTGTGGTTAGCGAGGATAATAATAGATACCAATATATGTAATTTACAAATACTCTCAGTGGAAATTTATACAAGTTTTGTATTATTAGGACCGATAGGTACGTCTGTCCGTCTGTCTGTTAGTGCTCTAGCTTTCGAACGCTTCCGAATTTTCGACTTCCGTTTTCGCCATTCGACAACTTAAGGAAATCGGAAGACTGAGTTCGTTGGTGGAAAATATTGGTGAACTACTTCCGGTTCAAAAGGTCACAAATAATATAGGGGGCCACGTTTTTCACTATACAATTTCATGTATAAATGGCCTGTGCACAAATGCTGTTCTCTCTTTGGCATTCCTTAGCTAAAGCAGAGAAAAGGCTTGTGAATTAAGTGAAAACACGTGATGGTCTCCTTGATGGTCAATATCAATCAGAACTGGTTCAAGGGTATGTAGTGTAGTGGTACCATTATGGTCCACTGGAAACTTTCAATGCTAAGATATGGCACGTATTATATCAAACAGCTTGAAATAACATGTCATGGTTGAATATTACCGTAAAATTATTGCTAATCGAAATACAATGTAGGTTCAATGGTATGTGGTTTCATGGAAACATTTTGGTTCACTGGAAACTTTCAAAGCTCAGATTTGGCATGTAATATATCAAACAACTTGGAATGACGTCTCATGAATGAATATAACATAAAATTAATTATTTTCGAAATTGGCTCAAACGAACCTGGTTTAATACGAGGCCTGTTCAAAAAATACGTAGACTGTTTGAATTGCGCCGGCCCTGTTGGTCCCAATCAAAATCGCTTGGTGTCGCTATCTTCTGACAGATCCGCTGATTACAAGGCAGTTTTTTGATTGCAAATATCAGTATTGGTTGATTAGCTACGCGGTTGCTTGTGAAGTGTGTTTTTTTCGTTTGGCGGATTTTTAGAATGAGTGACTTGAACGAGCAAAGAGTTGCTGTGAAATTTTGTGTTAAACTCGGAAAAACTCGGATCATGTCACGAGATTTTGACCGAAAAATTGAAGATGCACCGCGTTGCTGCGAAGTTTTTGGCCCATTCAGCCCTCAGAACTCGAGAGTTTTTGGCCAAACACTCGATCACTGTTCTTCCTCACCCACCCTACTCACCTGTCCTCGCTCCTTGTGACATCTTCTTGTTTCTCAAACTCAAAAGACCTTTGAAAGGAAGGAGATTTGAGACGATTCCCGACATAAAGACAAATGCGACGAAGGCGCTGAAGGACATCACAAAAGAAGCGTTCCAGGACTGTTTCCAAAAGTGGAAACACCGTTGGGATAGGTGTGTGCATCGGGGAGGAGAGTACTTTGAAGGGGACCCAGATGTGCAACTTCTGAATAAAGTATATTTTGTTTTATGTCGTCAGTTTACGTATTTTTTGAACAGACCTCTTAGAACCATTATGGTTCATTTAAACTTGCAATGCTAAGATACTGCATGCAATACATCAAACAACTTGGAATGAGATGACATGAATGAATATAAAGTAAAATTAATGATAGTCAAAATTGGTTCCAAGGCACCTGCTTTAGTGGACCCATTATGATTCATTGGAACCTTCAATGCTGAAATATGGCATATAATATATCAAACGACTTGTAATGAAGTGCCATGAAAGAATATAACGTAAAATAGTGATAGTGAGAAATTCGGTTCAAAGACAGCTGGTTAGTGGACTCATTATGGTTCATGGGTACTTTCAATGCTAAAATATGGCATGTAATTACTTATACCTTATATTATCAATAGTTAGTTTGCGTTAGGCAAATTTTAACAATAGCTAGTACCTAATCATTCCTTCAACGATACAGCCAGTGTACGCTGCCTTCAGCAGATGAAATATAATCCAGAAAATTTTCCCTGATTTTCTTCGCATCGGTTGAGTACTGGTTGCTATATGATGTCTGAAGTGGTGGGAAATGAAGTGGAGTGCCAGCATTCATGGAGATCAGAAATTCCCCGTTCGTGGTCTTGCATGTCCACTAGATTGGCTGGCCAAGAGGAGGTATGGCTTCGGAGATAATTGTGGAGAGCACAACCAGCAAGAACCAATTTGCACACTTTTTCTGGCTGCATCAGGATTGGGTTCAGAAAAAGGCGAAATCTGTTTGCAAAAATATGTCAAACGCACTTTCCACAACTTGGCATCCTCTCGAAATCCTTATAAAGAGTTTAAAAAAAATTTGTAATAGCTGAAATTTTTGAAATCTTCTTGCAGTCTATTGTATTTTACCTGTAATTGTAGATCCTTTTTTCTAAAGACAGATCTGTACCATTAAAAGGTTTTATCACATAAGTCTTCAACTCAAAAGCATCATCTGCAATTAAAACGTAAGGTATTTCCTCTGTCTGTCCAGGCAATGCTGCTGGTGGTGGAAGCTCCAACTTTCCTATAAATCCAGTATATCTTTCAAATTGCACTTATTCCAAACTCTACCATCACTGATTCTACCTTGGGTTCCCACGTCAACATATCGGAAGCAATAATCTGCATCCACCACTGCCATAAGAACAACAGAATCGGTCCCCTTGTAATTCCGGAAGTAAGACCCACCATTAGTGGCTTCCAGATTACAATGTATTTTTCATCGATCATAGAAAGTCTTAGCAATCTGCAGCCAATAGTGGGGTGTAGTAGGCAATTTGAAATAACTAGATTTAAGAGAGTCATATAGAGCTTCACAGGTCTCTATAACTATGTATTTCAGCCCCTCTATCCCAAAAACTTTGACCTGTCGCCAGATATCTTAATGTTACTGTAAGCCTTTCAGCCGGAGAAAGAGCATTATTTGTATTCTGTTTTATGATGCGTGGGCTAATCATTTCCAGTAATTCCTGGAAACAATCTTCATCAATTCGCAACCATCTTCTGTGAAAAGAATGTTTAAACAGTTGCATAGACTTTGATTCTTTCATAGATGCAATAAATATATTAAACACATCCCAGTAGTATCAATCTCATAAGAATGCATGATAAATGTTTAATATTAGGTGAGGCAAAAACGCCATGACTGTTTTCAGTTGGTTCAATGCAGTCTACGATGGAAAATTTAGTTTAGTTAGGAATCAGTGAAGGAAATATAAAAAAATTATTTAAGGAAATAATTTCCCCTCCATTTGATCAGAAATCAAAAAATATTTTTAAAATAATTTCTCAAAATAAATTTTAAATAAAGCTTTAAAATACAGAAAAAAATTTATTTCAAGTGGAACAACAATTAAAATTCGTGGATTTCTTTAAAATATAAATCAAAAATAATTTATTATAATAACTATTTTTTGGATTACGCGGTTACGCGAGTTTTGAAATTTTAATATTGAACCATGTGCATTTTGTTATTTTTACCAGTGTCTTAATTTTTCTTTTATTCGTTTTTATATTATAGTATGTTGAACGTGGCTGGGGCCGTTTATACATGAACACTATGCGAACATAAACGAATTGGCAACTACTTGAAGCTCTAATTCTAATTCATTTTATTTATTAACAAACAAATGAACGATGTGTTTTCGATAACCGGGGTTGAGTCTGCTGGCAGAGAGCATCACCAGCACACAATACCGACAACTAAAAAAGTTCCGTTGAGTTTTCTTCTCTTGATGCAATTACGGGTCGGGCCTCGTCGTTTCCTTTCAGCTCCTCCATCCTCTTCACATACAATAATAGCGCATGCTGCCAAAATTTTTGCATCCATATTCTCCATATTTCTGAACGTCGAATATGTAATTAAATCGCTGAAGGGAGAGAGAAGTTATTTGAACATCACGCGAAGAGAAAGAGAGAGAGAGAGACAGACAGAGAGAGAGAGAGAGAGAGAGAGAGAGAGAGAGAGAGCAATGGAGGCAGGAAACTGGCAGGAACTTCCTGTCAGGAATTAAATAAAGGAAAGTGCTAATTGCGCATGCGCGGAGAGAGGACGGGTGAGCCGGCAACGCCTTTTTATTTACGGCGGGACGAGCTGGCGTCAACTGACATCAGCAGTGTGACCTTGATGAACCCCCTACTGCAAGCGGCGACGGGCCTTAAAGAGCATGCTTCGAGCAATTTGGGACGAAATCACTCCTGATAAATGCGAGAAACTGATTTTCTCATTGCCTCGACGTGTTCGTGCGGTGCTTTTTGCCAAAAGTGGTCCCACAAAGTACACTGAGTTAGCAAAACTCATGAGATAGCAAGCACATTGATTGATGGGCATGGCTCACGAATTCACAGGGGTAACGGATTCTGGGAACGGACCATTAGACATTGTAGGAAGAGCTTGGATAAGTGATTAATCAGAAATGGCACGTCGTCGCGAGTTGACGTCTTTTGAACGGGGTATGATAGTAGGTGCCCAACGCATGGGATGCTCCATTTCGGCAGTGGTGCAGGAATTTGGCTTTCCCCGCTCAACTGTCTCCAGGGTGTATCGGGAATGGCTGGATGAAGGCATCACAGTCCACAACAGGCACCATACCGGGCGTCCAGCTGCCCTGAATGATCGTGACCGGCGACACCTGGGACGAATGATTCAGAGAGACAGGAGAGCAACAGTGCAGCAAATCACAGACCAGTTCAATACTGTCCGCACTAGAAACGTCTCTCGGTGGACAATCCGTCGGAATCTGCATGACCTCGGGTTTGGCAGCCGTCGCCCTACACGGGTGCCAATGCTTACCCAGCGTCATCGGACACTCCGGCGTGCATTTGCCACCAACCGTCTTGGCTGGACTCTGCAACAGTGGCGTAACGTCATATGGTCAGATGAGTCACGATATCAACTGTACCACGCTGATGGGAGGTACCGTGTGTGGCTCAGACCTCACGAAACGATGGATCCCGCATGCCAGCAGGTGGTGGTGCAGGGTGGTGGGGCGTCAGTGATGGTCTGGGGTGCATTTTCCTGGTTTGTAATGGGCCCTCTGGTTATCCTGGACCAAACCTTGAATGGTCCACGGTATCGTCAACTTATCGGAGACCATCTGCACCCGTTTTTGACATTTCAACACCCTGACGACGTAGCAGTCTTTCAAGATGACAATGCTCCACCACATCGCTCCAATGTCGTCCGCGAATGGTTCGAGGAGCATGCAGGAGAGGTCCAACGACTGAGCTGGCCAGCCCGGAGCCCTGACATGAATCCCATCGAGCATATCTGGGATGCTGTTGAAGTCAGGCTCTGGGCACTGGATCATCCGCCCACGAACGGGCAGCAACTATCTTCGGCGACTATCTGGTGTCAACTGCCTCCAGAAGTGTACCAGGGACTTGCAGACTCACTACCACGCCGTATTGCTGCACTCCACAATGACTCTTCTGTTTACACATATTGGGTGTGTCGGTTTGTGTGTACGACACAGAGAGGGTGACAGGAAGAGACATATCTATCATATGCTTTCCATCTGTAGAAAAACTAACAGAAAAATCTCACATGCACACACACTTATGAGTGATAGGATATTATTGTGGATCACGACATCTTAATAAAAAGCAAAAACCTGTTGTCCATAATATATAAAAAAAAAAAACAACACCTTGAAGGAGTTTAGTTATGAGGATTTTAGAAATTCAGAGTTGCCTTGATAAATTTTCAAGTTATGATTTTTAAAATCCTATATGTTTCGAATTCATGTAAATAGAAGTGGGTAAAAATTTAGACGGACAGCACTCCGGAATTTAATTTATTTATTTTTCAATTTTTACACCGGCAGCAAAACATTTATAGGCTCACAAACCTACCTTCCTCTCTCTCTCTCTCTCTGTCTCTCACACACATACACACAGATACAGTTCATGCATCCTCACATCATTCTAATTAACACACAGACATGCAATAAAACCAAAAAAACACTTACAATGAGTGTGTTGATAGCATGGTAACCTTTTCTGCAATAAAAGTTCCCCTGCTGGAATTCGGGATCACTCGCCGAAGGTGCTAATATTGCAATTAATGTACCGTCTATGGCCCCTGTTTTCATGTAGACAAATAGAATTAATAACAAACCTGATGAAAAAAAAAAAATCAAAAGTCTATATAAAGAATACCGATTTACCTAAGCATCCACGCATTCCGTGTTTTTCAAAACATGCAAGCTTGCATTGAGCTCTCTCCTCCGCCGTTTGAGGAAGCCTGACAAAGGGAGACATTCGTTTACAGATAGCTTTCGTAACCGAATGGATTATATGGCTGACCGTCCCCTTGTCACAACGTATATCCTCCTCGGCAACTATGTTGGCTAGAAAAGCCCCGGTCGCAAAAAATCGCAATGCCATTGACACTTGTTGTCGCACTGTCAACGCCGTCCGTGTATTGACACGCTGCCTTTTGATGTCATCCTCTATTTGGCGACAAACAAAATCAATACCTTTGTACGAACTCATTTTCGCTCAGAGTGACGAAAGGATCACAACCCTGTCGAAATCGACGGGGGTGATGTTCCTCACGTACGCCGAATTCTTTTAAGAAGAGATATGCGTTTGCTTGCGTCGCCATGTTTTCTCATGTGAGCTGAGTGTGAAATTCAGGAAGCTCAGGCGCTCGTGTCGCGCGCTTCTGTTAGAGCGCCCGATGAAGTCGCTTTTCTGAGCGCGCTCTTCTCACTCCCTCGTTCGCGCTTTTCCACTGTCCAACAACGACACTAACAGCGCGGCGCGCTTTTCGATGACGTTGAAGGCCAAAATGACGTCATCGAGAGCGCGCTTCCATGTCGAACAACGCACCCCTGGGGTGCGTTGTTCGACATTGAGGGAAAGCGCGCTAGTGAGTCGCGCTCTCGCTCGCTCGAGCGCGACGCTTATCCGAGCGCGCTTGTCCTTGGAGTCGAACAACTGCCTTTTAAGTAGTGATGTCAAGATCCGGATAATTCAAGATCCGGATATCCGGATCTTTTTTTCGGACCTAGGTCCGAGATCCGGATCTTGGTCAGAAATCCAAGATCCGGATCTTGGATCTGAGATCCGGATCTTGGGTCCGAGATCCGGATCTTGAATCCGAGATCCGAAATTCGGATCCTATATCAGGAAATTGTGTATATGCAAACTTTTTCTGAAAGCAGTTTATAAATGCTTTTATTAAGTGATAGCCTAGTCCTCATAAGTCCTAATTAGTCTTAATATGCATCCAGCGAAAGGATCCGAGATCCGAGATCCGGATCCGAGATCCGAAATCTGGATCCGAGATCCGAAATCCGGATCCGGATATTTCTAGATCCGAATCCGGATATTTTCAGATCCGGATCCAACGGACATCACTACTTTTAAGCCAACGCTTGTACAGTGTTGGAGGGGGAGGCGAACCGCAAGCGCTTAGCGATTAGTCATTGCATGGCTCATCGAGACTTATCGAGTAGTAGTGAGACGGAGTGTGCGCAGAAACGTCAAAACCGCGTGGTTTTTGTATTTGTTCTTTGTCCACGTGCTTCTCCCTATGGAAACTCCTTATTCCACCATGGATACGACGCAGGAAATTGAACCCAATGGAGAGAAACAGCGGCAGCGTACCCAACTGCCAACGGACGGGCAAAAATAAAAGGAATGTCAAAATAAAAGGAACATAATTATGTTTAGTATTTTATTTTTTAATTGTTCATTGTCCGCTTTCTTAGGAATCCGTAACAAGCATGATTATTAATGATAATAATTCTTTATATTGCATTGATCAATTTATGAATTTTATTAATTTTATGAATTTTTAATGAATAATAAATATATTTCGTTGTTATTAAAATGCATTTTAAAATTGTGCTATATCAGTCAAGGGTCCTTTTTTATTTTAGTTTTTTTCATATACATATCAACAACTGTTCTAATTTTAAAAAAATGAATGTCAATTTAAAATAAAAAAAAAACCAAAAAGAAATCTGTTGTGCAAAGTTCTAAATTGAAAATCTTAGGAATTTGGTTTACTGAAAATTTGAAATGGGGGTTATATATAACTGAAATAATAAAGAAGATTGCACCAACTATAGTCATAATTAGAAGAAAGAGAAACCAGAGAAGGCTTGTTTAAGTTTATATTATGCTTTTATAAATCCTTATAGTTCATATAGAAATGAAATTATATTTGCTGGGGAGATGCCTCAACCTCTTTTCTATATATTTTAATGAAACTTTTAAATCGATTTATGAGAGTTTTATATAAATTATCATTTTATACTTCGATTACAGATTCATATTTTGAGAATAATAATATTTTAACTTTAAAACAACTCCAATGTTTTAGCTTTAAGTACTCAGATGTATAAAGAATATATATTTTAGAGGTTGTATTTTTGATAAAAATTTAGATTTTCATAATTATAATATAAGATTTAAAAATAATTTAAGAATAGTAAAATCAAAGAAAAATATTGGTAGATTCACGATTACAAATCGCATGATTTCCATTTGGAATAAACTTCCAGTAGATTTTAAAAAGGTAGATAATTATATGCATTTTAAATTATTAGCTAAAAAATAGATAATATCAAAATTTTAATATTGTATATTAATTTTTAACAAATAGTTTTTTAGCTTGTTTGCGTTTTCACTTTTTTTTTGTCTTTTCTGTTTTCATTTTGTTGAATTTGTTTATGTGTCAGGGGTCTGCTTTGTTAAAGCTAAGCTTTGTTTGATGTACCCCTTCTTTCATTCTTGTGTTTGAAAATAAATGAATTAAATAAATTAAATAAATAAATAAAAACAGAAGCTTAAATTTAGACGATTTAGTATAAAAGATTTTAAAATAAATAATCATTTTAATTTCATATTTAACGTTATGTCAATTATAAGTTAAATTAAATGAAGAAATATAGTCTGATAATAGTTCATAATACTCATTTAATTCGTTTATTTATTTAACTAATATAAAGAAATATATATATATATTTGAGTTTATGTTTGAAATATTACAAGAACGCA
>JAHWFO010076862.1:0-20186 GCA_023313115.1 Rhysida immarginata | reverse complement strand
GTAACAATGTATGGCGTTTTCGCGCTCTGGGTTTGAGTAGAGGTGGTGTTGCTAGGAGGCCGTGGCTAAAAATAGTCACCTGATCTTATTCAAAGTAACAATGTAAAGTTCATTGTTTTCAACAAACGAAAAAATACCGATCCCTAAATCTAAGATGGAAACTAAGGGTCTATAGATATACATGGTCATCGAGATTCGGCCATTTTCTATTGTTTCCAGAAGCTAATGAATTCAGATCGCGCCAGGTGCCGCATAGAACGCACCAAGGCAACACCTCCTAAAGAGAAAGCCTCTGCACGGAAACCGTCAGACATTGTTACATCATCATAACAGTGCAAATTCAGGGCTTATTATTGGTAGAAATACGAATAACAATGGACTAATATGATGATGTAACAATGTATGACGTTTCCGGCTTCCTCTTTAGGAGGTGTTGACTAAGGCCGACCGTGATCTGCGATTGAAAGTAAAGTTTCTATCTGTCGATAGGGCGGCGCTGAATCCAAATTGGTAAGAATTTACTGAGAATCTTTTGAGAGGTAAAACTTCACCAGATAGACCAGATATGATTGCAAGAGTATTCAAATTATGAGTATTCAAATTATCACCGCGGAGCCCCGACCTCACACCTTGTGATTTCTTTTTATGAAGGTGTGAAAAGGACAAGGTCTTAGACGCGCTGAAAAAACGCATTTAGGTAGCGATACGTGGGATTGATGAAGACATGTTAACGCGGGTTTGGGACGAATTCGACTACCGCATTGATATATGCCGTGTCATGACAGGAGGTCAATTGAACACCTTTAACTGTGTCACAATAAACTTCAAGAGTTTTTCTTTAAGAATTCGTGTGGTGTGTCTATATTCTGAATAGCTTTGATGTAATAAATTTTTAAAAGTGTGAAGTTCTTTTGTAATCACCCTGTATTTTCCATTCGTGCAGGTTGAACTTTGCAAGAAATTCTCTCGAGAATTCTGCAATAGGGATATCTTTAACAGGTTTTTGCTCACCTCGGATCCTCTGCTGAGTAGCCTTAACCCAAGTCAAAGAAAAGCAGCAAACCATATTGCAGTGAAGCTTTGGAACTTTTTATTAGGGAATCACGTTCCGTACCAACAGGAGCAGGTGAGGACAAAAGACACAACAGAAGCACAAAAAGCAAGCGGTGACTCGGAAGAAGTGATGGACTCAGAAGAAGAAACAAGATGTAGGTGATTCCGACTAAAAATAGTGTTTTTGACATAATCAAATGAGTTAATTTTTATAGCTTGTGTTATTTTTATATGTACCATAATTAAATTTATTGTCTCTCTGCTATTGTATGTGATTTTCTTGTGTCTATTTCAGGTTTTGATTAATTTTGTTTTTATTGTATCATCATTTATCTTAACTCATGCATAATGTTTTATCACGCGTATTACTCATAGAGTGCTTTAAATCATATTTACAAATAATAATGATAATAAGTGTTTAATCAATTAAAACGTACTTCTTTTCATTTGAAAATTGTTTTCAGTTAATTTCCATCGTAAAAATACTATCATGATTTTTGGCCAGAAATTTAAATACTCCTCTGTGCGTCGTGTGATTCCTTTGATTAGAGCACAAAGAGGGGGAATTACTGAAACCCTCCTAGGTGACGCACATTCGCCTGGGTTTCACAGCAAATGTTATTGGTGTCCTGCTCATTGGCCACAGCATGTGCGCCAAAATGTATCGGCGTTTGTTAGTCAGGAACTACACCCATCACGTGCTAGCTGTGCTAGCCTATGTGGCTCCGCACAGCGCTCAGATTATGAATGTTTTTCAAAAAAACAAATGGACTCCTTTGTTTAATAGAAGCTGGTTGAGTTCTGTTGGCAATTTCCAGACAAACTAAAGGCTTACTCTGCAATTATAAATAACAATTTTTTCATACAATTGACCAACTCACACCATCTAATGCGAAATCAACATTTTGCTCCTCCAGATACGATGTAACAAAATTGGCATAATATGGTGTTGCCATATCAGGCCGGAATATAACTATCTTTCATATCATGATGCTTGTTGATGAAAGGGATCAGACGCTTTTTCGCGCATTCTTTCAGATACACTTGTGCATTAATTGTCCCTGTTGAAATAAAGGGTTGCGAAACATTCCCGGATTGATCAATGGCTATCCAAATCATAAACCGTCTGATAAAATTTGATTTAGGCTTGACTTTATGATTGTATTCAGTCTCACGACGATTTCTGGCATGATAAAATTTTCAGGCTTTTTCATCGTCAATCATAATTTTCTTTCAGGCTTTTTTATAGATTTTCCTACAGCCAGTTTTTGTCTGCTCTTCTTGGCCATTTATGTATTTAAGAGCAAATTGGATAAAATATGACTTAATCCCAAGTTCATTAACTTTAATTCTAGCAATGGTAGATTTGGGCATATTAAGTTTTTGGCTGCAACACTGACAGATGCATCATTTCCAGAAAATATTTTTTCCACCCTCTTCAAATTGTTCGGCATTGCTTGGGACGCAGGACAACCAGCAAGCAATTTAAATATCACATTCCCTGAATTTTCATACCTCTGTAGAATATTCATACCTTCTTTTCTTTTGGAGCAGCAAAATGTTCTGCTTATTTTCTCTCTCAACCTTTGTGCGCAAGAACACATGCATCTTACGGCTTTATTAAGAATGGAGAAAAATAACGACGCTCCATCAGCGCACATTTCGAAACTACGTTAATTTAAATTTTGTGCCTCTACTTACAGGACATGCCTTAAATTAAGTTTACATAAATTATTGTTAAAAATTATGCGGATAGTAAGTATGTAAAACTTAAGACTAATAAGACTCTTTAACCACAACAAAGTAAAAGTTAAAAAAAATGCCAAATGAGAACCTCGAGAAGAATTGAATGATAAATGCAAAGCATTCGAAAAGCGCTTCCAGTAATATAATGTTGTATTTTTTCAACTTTTACTTTGTGGTAGTTAAAAGAGTCCTATTTTAGTTTTAAATTTTACATCAATTTACGTATTTTTGATTTTTACAGGTGAACTTAACAAGGAAACAATTGCCTTGATGAAGATGCCGAGATGTGGTGTTAAAGATAATGTTGTAAGGGGAGTTCATGTTTCCAAGAAAAGATATGCAGTTCACGGTGAGAATCTTCAATTATGCTAATCAGTAACGAAAATCTTAATCGCAAGTTCTTACTGTTATTCTTGCAGAAAATAAATGGAGCATTACTGATCTCACCTATCGGATTAGTAAATTGTCTTCAAAGCTATCAATGTACGAAGTTGAAAAAGTGATAGAAAAAGCCTTTAAGGTAAATGTGGTTTCTTAAATTCTCTGGAATATTATATAAATAAGCCATTCCTTCTTATTTTTATCATTGTTATCTAAAAGGAAAATTTCATTAACAAAATTTTACATACAGGTGAACTGAAAGCAGGTCACCTTATAGCATGCAAGTTGGTAACACTACGGGTTGATGACGGTATTGATATCTGCTGGGGCCTCGGTAAAGCGTACTGAAAAACTTATGTTTCTATACTATTTAGTCGTTTGTGTTCGTCCGATATCAGAATGGAGGGGAATAAAAAAGATCAGAGAGGTGAAGGAGTTGGAGGACGAGAAATTCATCTTTGCATATTGTCTGTTTATAACCAATAAATGATGTCATGTTCACACGTGCAGGAGTGGCATAAGATGATGCTTGCCTAGGACTAGCCTATTGTGGCACATCGTATCATGACACGATGTTATTGCTCAGGTGGATAATGTTAGCCATTAGAAGTCATCACTTTGGAATCAGTTTGGAACCACTATGGAAGAAATTTATTTTGGACATCAATTTGTATTGGACGAAGATACTGTATGATTGACTGGATAAGGATGTGGTTCCAATAATAACAATAAGGTTACAAAATTCTGTTCCGAAGAACGTAACCGCTACAAAAAAAAACCCTGCACATAGCAATGCTAATAGAAACCAGACCACACAAGTCATTGTCAAACAAAGTAAAAAAAATACATGTTTAACTAGCATTTCTACTTTGACAAATACAAAAACCAAAGAAAAAAAACTAAAGTACTGACTGACATACAGTACCTTCACACTTCATTAGTGTAATAAAACTGGTACCGGAAATACCAAAAATAAAACAATCAATATGTGTTCAGTAGATACAGAATAAAAAGAACACAACCCAGGTGATTTGCTTAAAGCAAAGGAAATAATAGGCTCTAGACCCAATTATAGTTCTAATTAAACATGAAGAGTTGTCAACACTCTATTAGCCCAAAAAACATGGAAGAAAACATAAGCACTTCCAGTTTCAAATGTTTAAAAGGACAAAGAAAGGCATCAACATTTATAAATTATACTCCATAAATTTAAACAATGGTTATGAATTCAGTTATCAGAAACCAATAACTGCATTCAAAACTAAGTATAGAAATTAAAATAAATGGATAAGAAATCAAAAATGAATGACATCAAGTCGGAGGCAACAACAGAAATGGACACAGATCCAGGAGGAAAACCTTGGAAAGAAAGTACAAAAATAAAATAAAGTTCATGAATAAATAAGTGAAATATTTTGCTACAAATTCTGAAATATCAGAAATACAAAAGATATTGTCCACAATTTCCAAAATGCTGTAAGTAATTGAACTGTAGAAAAGAAGGCTTCGCAAGATGGAATGGCATTGACAATGTCCAATCACTCAAATACAGGGACAAACTCCTTGATGAATGGCTATGTCCAGCTGAACAGGGTGTAGAGGGTCCGAAGGCAAGTGAAATGATGTGGTAGCTGTCCGACGATGAAGTGATAAGTATAAGACTAGCATTGCAGACGTAAATTTTCATAATAGTCTCGCGTTTGGCCAGAACGAGGAAACAATGGTCATGAACAGAAAACAATAGTTACGAGCTGCTACTGAGATAGAATGTACACAAAGCAGTAAAAAAAAAGCATTAACCATTATTAGATTTAAAAAAAAATATAGACAGGGCAAAATAAAGAACGTGTAGTGTGTAAATATTAAACCAATAATATTTGCACATTACAGCGTCATCACTTATTAAAGTAGAGTGCTGACTGAGACAGAAATGGACTGGGAGTGCCTGAACAAACATGTATGCCTCTATGCCGTCGAGATATTCCGGCCTTATATCGTTATCACAGGGGTCAAACTTTTTACGACGTGCACTCGCTGAAATAGATGAGAGCCTGATATATATCGTACACCAGCGAGAGATAGGTAACAACATCCCGTATGCTTTTCCCACCAAAGCGTTATGATGATTCACGACTAAAACACGACGATGATAAACCTGTGTATAAACAGGAAGGTCCTTCTTATAAAGAAAGAAATGAACTCATCTCGGTGGATGTTAGAAGACGCATGTTGAAGAGGAAGGAGGGAAATATCATCCACATTCGTTGGAACTTTCTCTTCAATGTGTGGTACAAAAACACCGATTTCATCTATCCCGGGGGAAAACGCTACATTTTTTAATGCGAAAAACATGCTATTGCCCTTTGATGCATCAAAACATCTACAAAAAACGTTAGAGCCTATTAAGCAAACAACGATGGAAACAATTGACTATAATGCTCAACCCCAATAATGTCGGAAAGTATAACCAAACCCCTCGAATTATTGGCCATTGGATCCGTACTTCTAGGAGAAATAGATCCATTGTAGATGTGTTCAGTGGGTGGGTGAAAGCACAGATATCCCCAAGTCAAACAACAATCATGACACCGCTATAATAACTTGGGAAATTGTCGTATTTCGTCAGCCAAATTTACACATCATTTTTGCCAAACCACGAAATAGAACCTATTTACGTGTTCCCTACCTACTTTGGGGTGAACTCGTAATTTACACACATTAAGAAAACAGCATCTAAAAGTAGCCATTTTGTAATGACAACATTATTCTCTATTATTACTTCTTTAAAAGCTAATCCACATCAAATTTAAATCTACTAGGCATTATTAAATAGTTGTCGAACTTTTAACTGAAAACACTGCGTAAATATAGGTCATTCAATAGGCTTTTAACTTCCGCGCGTCCTTAGTACGCAACAATAGACAAGTTTCAGCGATTAGCATCGCCATCTGATGAGAAAAAGACAAACGTCTGAAAGAGATCTCCAGTCACCAGCTCCTTTCTCCCTGTTCACTGTTGCGGTTGCCATGCATCGTAACGTGGCTTGTATTGTTCTCGGATGCCTTAATTATTAAAATACATCACTCTTAGAATCACTTGGCACCTTTTCCAAAATCAGACGAACTTAAGAAACAGCGGATAGCTAAAATTAAGAAAGATGGTGAGCCAAAGTTTAAAGTGACAGAGGCGAGCGTTCTTTACTCTGCTCAATTTAAAGACCGTGATTTTCGCCAGCTTTTGCACTCCCATAAAAAATATTTGAAACCTGGAGCAGTCTTATCGTTATTTGATTGGATCCCTAAGAGACTGATAAGACAATAATACATTTTAAGATCATGGATTTCAGTTAGTTGTGCTGCGTTATAATGCAATTCTAAGACTGCATCAATGTGATGACTGTTTGTAGTTAACCTGCAAATAAAGAAATGGTTGATGATATATTGACCTTTATCAACAACAAAAAAATATAAACTAAATATTCACACAATATGTATTTGGCTAGGTTTTATTTCATCGTACTAACAACTCGCTTGAAAATTAAAGCATTTTTTATTGGACTTCAGAAGTTGTACATTTTAAATAGCATTTAATTTGCTCAGCAGGGCATATGCATCTTGAATTTCTTCATAACTGAACAAGAGGCACACCAGAGAGTAACCACCGTATTGAGAAGGTCTGACTCTTATTTTAGAGCAAACTTCTTTCCTTGAGATAACTTGATAATTTTATTTGATTTCGTTGCCATATCACTCGTCTTGCCAATGAGATAAGAATTCCAGCCTCACAATAAAATTTTCGGAATAGAAGTGTTTCCCATATAGGGATTAAATGCTGGGCCCAATTACCAATGGAGATACGGTCTTTGCAAACCTTACTCTTCGTTCCGAAGAACTCTTCGGATCTTCTGTTTTTATAATTTTCCTATCAATCCGCAACTTTCTAAATTGTTTTAATTTACCTTTGCTATATCATTGCTTAAATAGAAATATTTTTTTGTTTTGATTATGCAATTCGTCACCTTAATGTTAAGTAAGCTATTAGGGGCTATTTTTTTTCTTTTTACTTTCTCATTGTTTTATACCCTATCATAGCTTGTTACAACTACTATCTCAGGAGCTCTATTTGCTCTATTTGTTTTTTTTGTCTCATAGGTTTGTTTTATTAGTTTTATTTGTTCTTTTTTCTTTTTTTATTTATTTTTGCCTCAGATTGCTTATCTGTATTTTAGTTAGATTTAATTATTATTTAGCCCATAGATTTTTTTTGTTATATCTTAGTTATTTACTATTACTTACTTATTAGTTAGGAAATATTTTGGTGGGTAATAAAGCGTATGGGAGTGAGGAGAAAAAAAGATGCAGAAGTTGTAAAGTAGACTTAGAATCATTGGAACATGTTTTATTTGATTGTAAAATGATAGATGAAGAGAGAAAGAAAGGAAAATTGGGAAGAAATATATTTAAATGGAAACCAAAATAATTGGAAAGTAATAGGTATTATAAAAGATTTTTGTAGGAAAATAGATAATTGAAAAAAAAAGATATTCTGTAAAAAAAAAAAAAGTAAAATTTTATAATGAAATGCATAAAATGAAATGATGTTAACTGTTGAGTCTCCTCTTCCAAATATGTTATTATATTACAATAAACGGAATAAAAGTTAATAATAATAATAATAATAATAATAATAATAATAATAATAATTCAATTCAATTCAATGCAATTCAGTTTATTAGTTCAAACAGCCGAAGCCAAAAACACATGAAAACAAACAAACTTAAAGAAACAATGTAGGAAAAAAAAAATAAAAATAAAAACATATCAGTTGAAAATATCGAAGGAATTCTGCAGTCTATTGTAGGTGGACTGAATGCGGAAAAGTGGGGATCGTCGAGCATGTGCTTTCTTCATAAGCGTTGGATGGAGACGCATCAGTGTTTCTCGAGAAGAGAGCTGAGGCACTCGTAGACGAATTTTTGAAATAATATCAACATCAACTGCTCCGGAAATGATTTTTCTTAAGATGGTCAAGTCATATCGATCACGTTTCATGGTGAGAGATGGTAATACTGTTTGAGAGGAAGGATATCTATGATTCAGAAATTTCAAAAAGATTGATTGAACTTTATCGAGAGAATATGCCTGTTGTTGGGTGCATCCGTTCCAGATCGTACTACAGTACATTAATATTGGTAAAACTAGAGAGGTATATAGATGAAGAAAAGTATTCTTCTGAGTGAAGCTAGCACTATTTCGCAGAATAGACCCAAGGGCCTTTAGTGCTTTTTGTTTAACATGAACAATTTGGTCATGAAAAGTAAGTTTTTGATCAAATATCACACCCAAGTCTCTAACAGTTGTTTTCTTTAATATGGGGTGTTGATCAATATTATAAGGATAAGTAATCGGATAACGTTTGTTAGTAAAAGTGCATCTAAAACATTTGGAGTAATTAAGAGTCAACTGGTTTTTAGAGGACCATTGGACCAATTCTTGGATAGCATTCTGTAAGATAAGTGCATCTGACAAATCAACAATCTTTTTATAAATTTTTGTATCGTCCGCATACATGAGCACTTTACTCCATGGAGGGCTTGTGGTAGATCGGACGTGAATACATTAAATAGAAGAGGTCCGAGTACAGAACCCTGAGGTACGCCAGTAACAGGAGAGAAAGGATGAGATTTACCTGTCCCAATAACGACATAAGCTTTACGTTCAGTAAGATAAGAGTTCATTAGGCTAAGGAGATTGTATCTAAGCCCAAAATATTGCAATTTCTTACTTAACAGATTGTGGTCTACCATATCAAAGGCCTTACTACAGTCGAAATAGACAACATCGATTTGACTCGTCTCTTCGTATGCTGAGAAAAGATCTTCCGTTAATATTAAGAGATTGGTTTCAACTGATCGTCCAGGGAGAAAAGCATGTTGGGTAGCAGGAAGAGAAGATCTTAAATGAGAAACAAGATATTTATGCAGGATGATGTCAAAAACTTTGGAAATACAAGGGAGAACTGATATTGGTCTATAGTTTTTCACCAGTTCTGAACGTCCAGCTTTAAGAATAGGTGTAACCCTGGCTACCTTCCAGATAGATGGATATACGCCAGTGGAAAGGCACAGATTAAAAATATAATGTAGTACAGGAATAAGTAGTTCACTTACTCCTTTAAGAATGAAAGATGGAAAGTCATCGGTAGAGGCAGAAAAGGTATTTCGAAGCTTTCTAATGGCTATTTTAATATCCAAATGTGAAATTTCTCCAAACATGCAGACGTCAGGAGTAGAAAGATGACCATCTGTTTCTTTTGTGTCTGACAAGTTTGAGGCGTTTGGAGTCGAAGAAGTGCAGAAGTGTTCAGCAAAACGATTGCATATTGCATTAGGTTCATTTAGGACATTGCCATCCTCAGTAACAAGAGAGGTGCAATCACGATGCACTTCCTTTCGCTTCGAGTTGACATATGTCCAAAAATTACGGGGATGATGAAAAATATTGGCTTCAAGCGAATGAACATACTTTTCATAGTCTTGAGCTTGTTGTTGTTTACATGCTCTACGTGTTTCAGAAAAACAATGGCAAATGAGGGGATCATTAGACACTTTATATTTTTTGTGTAAACGTTGCTTTTTCTTCATTAGTGAAATGAGTTTTAAAGAATACCAATTAAAATAATGGCGATTTTTACCAGTTACCTGGACTATAGGAATAATAATAATAATAATAATAATAATAATAATAATAATAAAAATAATAATAATATTACTTAGTAACCATGTATTTTAATTTGTATTATTCTTCTTACAGTGCCCTCCTGGCCTAACTTGTTGGTTTTTACCATACTGGCCTCGTAGGGCTCTATTGTACGGGGTTGTGCATAACCTTTTGCTAGGGGGCTGCGACTTAAACCGCAGCGTTGTATCACACTCTTATGACGCTTCGTCAGAGAGTAGTTCATTGTGCGTCTATTGGTATCAAACAAATATGGCTGGTTTAATAAATGACAGTGAAGAGCAGCGTTTATGGATAGAGTTCGTGCAAATGCATATCGAGAGGCAATGGAAGCAGGTGCGTCTTTTATTAATCGCAAATGGGTTGCGAACAAGTTAAACCGATCAGATAGATTGGTGACGGACAATTGGAAAAAAGGTTATGATAACTGTCATGCCGAATTTGCTGAGGGTAGGCCCGAGAAATTATCACAGGAAAGCAAAAACATCATTGCTAATAACAGTGGCAAAAGACGTCGCAGCTGTGTCAACGTTGCACAAGAAATTAAAGCCAAGCATGGAAAAACAATTTCTCGTTCAACGGTTCAAAGACATCGTCAGCCTACAAACATCAAGCCATTCCATGTTATTCTGAACGTGGTGAAAATCGGTATTCTCGAGACCTTCTAATGGGACACCTGACATCTGTGCTGAAGGACATGGAGTACGATGCTGCTCTGTTTGAGACACTCCTCCGCTCCTACCCGAAACCGATGCGTGCTGTTCGAGAAGCAGGTGGTGGCCACACTAAATATTGATGTGATAAAAGCAGAAATAAACGTACTTTTTGATTATCAACCGCAGAACATTCCACTTAGTTTTGTTTATTTTCCAGACCCCTAGCAAAAGGTTATGCACAACCCTGTAATTCTTTTAACCCATTGAAATAAATAAATAAATAGGTTGGACAACATTATATAAGTTGATGATTATAAAATAGAAGATTTTCAGATTGATTCCCCAAAACAACATTTTATTCATTATAACTTTCTTCGCGTACTTGTTCTCCATACGGGAAGAACGTGGTTTCTATCTCCCGAGGCCTTCGAGATTAACAAGGCCTGCGTGCGAGAGCGATTTCCTCAATCTGTCGCCAGATGTCCTCTTTTCTCAATAAAATCTGTGTAAAACCATGTTGAACAATGGAAAAACATCGATGTTTGCGAGGTTTTTTCAAATTCAGTGAGTCTTCAAATAAAACATAGGTTTCATATATTGCTTCCATTGAGCACAGAGCTAACTAATGTAACTTGTTCATTTTGATAGTTTCAAAACTTTTCGAGAAATAGGCGGTGCTCTCCGTGTTAATATCGCCCATGAAAAAACGGCCAGGGCCAGTCAGCTGTTATCAATAATATAGACGTCTCTCAAAAAAACCTAGCATAAAATCTCAATTATATAATAGAGATTTTATCATAATGCATTTACTTTATTTTGACGTCTTTATTTATTGGGTTGAGGAAGAACAAATGAAGGGGGGGCTTCATCTGTGGTGGTTTATTGGGTTGAGGTTTACATCCCTAATATTTATACGTAGCTCATTTAAATTTCGTAATAAAATACCTTTTCTTACTGAGACTTTAGTCCACGTGTTTTTCATATTTTAATCCGATGAGAAAAGCTGAGAAAAGCTTGAATTTTTTTTATTTAATCCGATGGAAAACCATGAAAACTTGTTTTTAATATGTTTTGCGTTAGAAGTGCACTTTGGAACGCGGCAATAACTCATTTTGTTAAATTTCGCGGACAATACAAAATCTATGAAAGATTTTTATTTTTTGCAACTTAAATACATTTATACACATGCAGCTTTTTTTATTTACGCGGTAGTAATTTATTTTAAAAATACTGACATAGCTGTATTTTTTAATAATTTATTTATATATGAAATAATGAATTTTAAATTGCCATCTGATGGGAAACCATGAAAACGTCGAAAAATTTTAACTTTTTGCATTTGAAATACGTTATTCAGCTGTATATAGCATTTTTTTGACACAGGAGTATTTTATTTAAAAAATTTTACATCATATTTTATGTATTTATTTATTTTTGAAATTATAATGACTTTAAATTGTTATCTGACGGGGAATAAAAATCTTTCGATCGTTTCGTGGTTTAACCACGAGAAGATCTAAAGATTTTTATTTTTTGCATCTGAAATTCATTTATACAGCTATACAGAATCTTTTTCATAAGTGATGGTTTATTTAAAACATTTGGTTAGTGGTATTTTTTTTTTATTTTTGAATTTATCATGGTTACAAAAGCACATGTAATACAATTGAAATAGCTGGCTTTCTGCTTGTCTATTGAGAAAAGAGGACACCTAGTGATAAAATTTAGAAATCGCTCACGCACGCACTTTTCAGCAGCATGCTCCGGCCTTGTTAATCTCATTTGTGTGAAAGAAACTCCATAGACTAGAAATCATTGCAATTTTATTCTTCAGTTTGATCCAGTTTTATGTTAAGACACCACGTTATTTTCAGGAACTGATATATCCATTGATTTTTCATTCATACTAATAGAAATACAGTACGTTGTTACAGCTTCTCCCTTAGCAGCTTCTATCGCTGCAGCTTTTTTTTTTTTAGCATTTCTACATGCTACGAATATCCACTTTTGTTTGCCAGGTTGCTTTACATCCACAATGCAATCCACTTTTACAGGATGAACGAGTAACATAATTTCTATTATGTAAAGATTCGAAACCAATTGAACAATTATTCGTCATTTTAAATAATGTATCCGGCAATTTGAATAGCCGTAACACATCTGCTCCTACGCCACCTGATTAATAATAGAAATTAAAAAAAAAAAAAAAAGCGTAGACTTCTATTTGAGTGTGTAGCAAATCACATTGACATTTGAGAAGAAAATATGATCTAGCACATCCTGAACTGAAATTTTAAGACAATTCTCAATTTCAATGTCAATTCAAGTTCAATGTCAATTCACCTTCAATTTCAATACTGTTTCAATGCAAATTCAATATTGTCTCAATTTCAATTTCAATATTATTTCAATTTCAATATTATTTGTTTTATGTGTGAACAGTTGGAAATGAAAATTTAAACAGCGAATACACTACAAAAAAAGTAAAATAACGCAAAAAATTAGAATATGAAGAATATGATTACGAGCAATCATTAACAGAGGTAAACAAAACTTAAAAAAACAAAGAATTATTATTGGATGTTCTCTGAAGATTTTTTTGTACACGCCATACATCAGATGTTAAATTATTGATGAATAATAAAACTAAAAAAACTAAATCATAGACAAAGCATTTTGACTATTCTGTGTGATTATTATGAACACTGAGACGCTGAACAAAAGTTGACCGTTCGCTATTTTGTTATTCGACTGAATATTTTTATGGGAAGCTTTTTGAACCATGAAGTCGGTTCATTTTTGTTAAAAAAAGTTCTTGTTATTTCAAGTGTTTCAGTTTT
This sequence comes from Rhysida immarginata, assembly GCA_023313115.1. Lineage (NCBI taxonomy): Eukaryota > Metazoa > Arthropoda > Chilopoda > Scolopendromorpha > Scolopendridae > Rhysida > Rhysida immarginata. Next base: position 6,773 of record JAHWFO010076862.1, on the reverse strand, counting down.
GCGCGTGTCATAAACATGGAAATAAGTTTTATATATACAAAAATTCTATTTCTAAAAAATAACTTTTTATGGTCTTTAAAATATACGAATAAGTGTGCCTTCTAGTGCTTCGAGTGTAAAATTAAAAAAAAATTAAAGAAAACCATTGAGAGCTTGACCGAGTACGGTTGACTTTTTTCTTCATTTTTATTCCCACACCACCTGTGGAAACGACACAAAGAAATACACGCTGGATTTCTCGACGAGGCCAACGAAAAAATAGACAATCAGCGGATCAGGAAACTCCCATGGAAAGTCGTGAAGTAAAAGCTTAGTAAAGTATAGCTTATAATTATAAAAGGAACACGTGTTTGACTGTCACATGCGTCAGAGGTCTGATTGCTGTTTCTTTCTGGACCATAAATGCAGCGATAAATGTGATTTTGGGGTTTCATAATGGGTTTAGATCTACATATAGTAGTACATAACAGAAAAAAACGAAAACAAACGAACACCGCGGTTTTTATATTGTAAAATACCAAAACCAAACCGATAAAATGAAAACCGTCGATCAATACTAGCCATGAGTTATCAATGTTCAATGTTTGATTATCAATTGAAACTGCTCGGCCCCAGTGGAGCTCAAATATGTGCTCCCATCTTGATTAATTATGGCCGTTCATTCATAAATCGCCGTTCACTTCTACATTGGAATCTGATGACTTACTTTTTGATCTGAACAATAAGTAGGTGTCGTTCAAAATTCCACGATCGCTGCCCGCGTGCAGCAGAATCAACTGAAAGCCTTTTCCCGCTGGGATGAATCGGCCACAAAACTATGCAGCGCTTGCCGTACCGATGCAGCTTTCTTCGCTGACATGTCACTGTCGTTCTTGATATTTTTTTTTTGTCAGATTCTCTTTTCTCTTTGTTTAGTCTATTCCAAAAGCGTTTTCACTTGCTTGGCAGGAGTTGAGCTAAAAGAAGTTGATCGGTTATAAAGTCTAGTAGTTTGAGCGAATATCGTAGAAGTTTAAATGTACTTGGCCGTCCGGCATGAAAATAAGGATCAGGTTTAATACTCGTGTGGGCGAATGACATACTTTTAACTGGAAAGATTATTCGCTGCTTTTTATTTAAGTAAGATAATTTTGCAGATGAAATGTTTAACGCACTTATTAAAAAAAGCTGTATATATATATTTACATAGCTCGATAATGTTCGATGAGAATTTATCCTACGCCAAACACAGATGTTTAAATTATTGATGAAAATAGGAAATGAAAATTCCACAGCCTTCGAAGAGTTGAAGGTTTCTGGTTCGAATCCAGGTTGTGAATTTTTTTTTCCTATTTTATTTATTTGTTTTTTCTGTATTCATAACATAGATACTTTTACTTATTAAGTTTTAAATTCTGTAATATTTTGATACCCAAATTGTTCATGCCGCCATATATGTTTATATTTTATAAGATTACGATATACCGTATAGTAAACAGCATCCGAAATAAAAAAAAAAAATATCCGAAGACTGAAAATGACATCTTACTGGACACTCCTCTTTTATTTTATTTTTTCACACCTTATTCACTTTCCGCTGATGATGGCAACAGTGTTGCCGAAATGTACATTCGGATATTTTTAAATAAATCTGTTGTGTTTTAAGAGGTAACTTTGGTATTAATAGCTTTTTGATTGTATGTAAATCTGTGTTTTTGTTATTTAACAAAAGTCCATGTTCACTATTTATCAACCAGTCTGGAATAAGTTAATTGTAAACCCAGAAGATATTTCATTTCGGAATATTGGCAATTATTCCCTATGAAATATCAAAATAGATTTATAGTTTATATAAATGGGGCCCACGCGCAGTTTGCGCGGTAAATAGTTTTATCAAGTTCAATTCATTCAAATTTTTTCCTTTTTGAACTCACATTTTCTTCTTTATTTATAGTTTTGTGATTGATTGATGTAAAAATTGTTGCTCAGGCAACAATGGTCAGGTGACTTTTCAGTTCCGGCTTGTGCTTTAAGTGGGCGCCAACAATGCTTAAAGGTGCAACAACAATGCGAAAGTGTTTCCGTGACGGTACTCGCATGTTCTCCTTTATTTATAGTTGGATGGATATTTAGACGATTATTTTTTTGTCAAATCTGAAACAAACAGTTAATTTTCTACTACTGATTATTTCGAGTATTCGCCATTATATTGTAGAGAAGGCCTCTGCGATGAAACGTAATACATTGCTACATCCTTATAAATAGGGCATTGTTATTCGTATTTCTACCAATACATATGTATAAAGAAGGATGTTTGTTTGTGGGTTTCTTTCTTATACAAATCTACATTTTTATTCCGATCTTGATGAAATTTTGCTTAATTGACCTTCAAACCATGAGGATTGTCACTGTCTACCTCAGATTTCGAAAAAATAATAATTATTGATAAAAATTCGATATTCATGGTTATGGCACACCAACAATATATCTCATGACCAACAATGTAAGGATCAACAATGGTATCAGCACGCAATTCACAAACACTCTGCATGGACCAACAATATATATCTCATCACCAACAATACAAGGAAAAGTTTGTGCAACAATACTTATCAACAATGGTGTCAACACGCAATGCACCAACACTAGGCAGGGATCAACAATATATATCTCATGCCCAACAATTGAAGGCAAAGTTTGGCAATATAGATAAATTTTTATTTGTAACAATGCATAGAATTCCTGTTATTCAGGCTTTTCTTAGAAAAGAAAGTTCTTAGTACTTAACAATTTCTTAAAAATCTTTAGAAATGATCAGTAACTGGAGGTAATGCAGAGTTAGCAGACTATTGAGAAAGAGCGGAAAGACGACAGAAGAAGCTGTCCTTTAGCTCCGTACTGTATTGAGCATGTCAGTAGAAGAATCGGCGACCACTAGACTACACACGAAGTTTTGCTTCAAGACATCGAGAATGGGAATTGGAATAACATCAAGCGGAACATCTAAAGTAAGATTACGTGACTAAGAAATTATTTAGGCTAGCAGCGGCATACTTGGAGAGGTCCATCCATTGTGAGCATTTAAAAAAAATGTTTTCCGAGTTCTCATTATGAATTTTTAGTGTATGAATTCTAAACGTTTTCGTGTGTTTATTTTTAACATATTGCAAAATTTAATCATAAAAACAGTCCGAGCTACCCCCGTGGTTATCACCTAGCTTATTTGGTAGCACATCAGATCCAAACATTTCATAAAAATACATTTTGACTATATTCTGTGAGAATGTGTATATTTTGGAAACTGGGATGTTGATAATGCGATGATTGAACGTTCGTTTCCAAGAATTATTAATAATGAGCATAAAAAGATGATGCAATGACAGAACATTAATAAGGCAGCGTCTATCGATGAGGCAAAGGAGTCACCCGTGTCTCCCTTGAGCTCCCTATCAAACGTCCAGACGACTGGCAAAAATTTATGTGCCTGGAATGGAAAAAGAAAGAACGAGTATTGATCAGAGAAACTCTGCAACAAAAACAGAAAAAGCTATACGGGCATTTGAAACATCTGAGCAACGGAAGTTTCGAATAGAGCAAGTTTCGGATAGTCTAAAGTATCTGGTCCCGGTATATCACCTAGAATTTCTGTTTTTCGCATTTTTCCTAGAATGGATAGTCCCTTTGCTCTGTTTTATATTGATTGAGTTATTATTTAACTAATTGGCAGTTATAATTTAATTTTATGAGATTGTTCTGTTTACCTACAAGTATAATTATCCCGGGCAACGCCGGGTACCTCTGCTAGTCATATATCAAAAATAATCGACGGTGGACTATGTCACAACAAAGAAAAAATCTAACTATGCTTTATTACCCGGTTATACAATCGGGTGGATTCGCTTCTATTAAGCCATAAATTTGACCTAACTCGTAGCTCACGTGAAAGACAGGCCCTGGCGCGAAAAAGTCACCTGACCACCGCAGAGGCCTTCTCTCTCGGTGGTTTGGGCTTTGCTATTTACTGCTTACTTCCTCGTGTAGTTTTCACATTATTATACTGCATTTATGCTTCAATAATAATAAAATACATTGATTTATTAATAACAAAGAAAAAAGTTTCCTAATAAAGGCTCAAAATCAAAGCCTTCGGTGAACCGATTTAATGTATTGCAAAGAAGCCGAACAGCATTCACCTAAGTGAAAACGCTTTTGGATTAGGTTGTACGTGAAAACATGCTACACAATCTCCCTATCTTGACTATGAAGAGTTTTTCCTTTTCTCTCGGTGCTATTGTTAAGTGTAGTCGCCATTAAAATCGTCGCTAACTTTTGAGCAGAATGAGAAATCCCACAATTTCGCTGCAGAGGTAATCGGCATGCCTAATCGTTGTCTGCACCGACCACGACCAGATTTTTCTTTTATTGTGCAGACTGTATCCAGTGTTTCAATTCTCCGTTTCCCATTTCGGTTGTTCCATTCCACAGTTATGCTTACTTTTTTAAGGTAATAGAAGTTAAAAATAATGTTCAAAGAAGATATAAGCTGGTGGATCTACTTCACTTTCATATTTGCCCTTAAAATCGACGATTAGCAGACGACTTTCAACAGTCTCGAGGCATGCTTTTATAATATACAAGACTAAACAAAAGTTCGAAACATTTATTTAAGTTCAGAAGATAAGTAAATAAAATTATGTAAAATATCTTGTTGTGACGTTATCACGTGTTAAGTAACAAATTTATTTTATGAGAAACTTGGTCACAGGAATAATAGCAGGTATTCTTCGGATTTTCAGTGGGAGTAAGGTCATATAATTTTTTTTTAGTAGGGATCTATTGTGTTGATAGAATTCAGGATTATAATTTTGGATATAAATTGAAAGCCCACAATTGTGAAATAGCAGGAAGGGTGGTGCTATGACAGGAAGAGATGTTCTTTGGGAATTTAGATAGATATAGATGATATTGGTCATTGGATTCTTTGATGAATAGGAATATTGAATTTATTAGGAAATAGTTTGTGTCATGGATTTCATGTGGTATTTGAAATCATTGTTGTGTTTTGGATTTAGTCATATTGGAATTTTATAAAATGAGAATAGGAAAGAGAGACCGGATGCGTGTTGAGTATAAATACGAATGTGGGAAAACGAAACTTTATGAGTCGTCATGAGTTGAACAAGTGACAGTCGAGGGAAAGCTGAGCGCTCTCTGCTCCGGCTGATTGAGGGGGGAGGGTCAGACGAGATGCGCCAAGGCAGCTGCGAAACTCCCGCAGCCCGTCGAAGCGATCTGGTGGCCTCTCCTTCCGAAATCAAAGCTTGTGCGAGCTCATCACTCATCATCGTTGTTGTTATCGTCATTAATATGGACAATTAGGTACAGGACAATAAAGAAGTCCGTTCGAGTTCTGGCATGAAGGAACATTGGAGGGGGGGTTATGTTGATGGAAACGGCTACTGTGCAGAATACTCAGTTAATAAATCGAATAGCTTCTCCTTCCAATTTAAAAATGAAGTAATTTAAGAATTTCCCGGTAAAAGAAAGATGTCTCTCCTCGGAATTATATTGAACAAATCTACCGAAAATGTTTAAATGAAGTTTATGAAACGAAAATTGATAGCCTCGTCATATTGCAGAATTATTATCGGATGTGGAACCTCAGAGATCTTCAGGGCTAAGGGAAGCCAGAAATAAAGTGGCTGCAAGTGATCATTATGGCCAAGATCCCACCATTGTGGAAAGAAGACAACTACATATTTGAAATCTTCTGTTGAACTTAGTGGGGACACTTTGAGACCTCCTGTGGACTCACTCACTAATCGATCCGGATTATCTTCAAGTGTGTTTGTTTTGTGTTTCAGAGAAATATGTTGTGTGATATAATATAATGGCCTATTTAAAGTGAAAAGTGTTTTGTGTTCAAGATTGGATTAAAGGTGATCATAGATATGCAGATGTCTGAAACTACGTAATTGTAAGTAGAAAGAAATTTAGATTTATAAGACTTCTTGGTTATTATGACAAAAAGTGAGATAAAGGAAATATTAAGGGAACTCTAATAGAATTGAGTCTATTAGAGTGATAGTGTTGTCTATATCCTCAGAGCAATTGAGTTTTATTGATATTTATTCATGTTTTGCATGTTATTGTTGTTGTAAGTAACTGGGGAATTTAGGATTAACTTTCTTTTTGAGTGTTAAGTTCTATCTCTTCTTTCCTTAGATGTAAGTTTTTATTCTATTTCTTGTTTATCATTGGTATATTCTTTTTGTTTAACTTTGAATAAAGAGACTTTTATTTAATTCTAATACTTGCTTTCTTATTGAAACATATAAGACACAAGCTGCCACTTCTTTAAAGAACCCAACCTTTGTCATTGATTGTTTTAAATAAGTGAATATTGAGCTAGCTGATAATCGATTTTAGATATTGGATTTTGGTGCCGATTTGAGATTAAGGGGGGGGGGTCCATTCAAAGTGACAATGGTTACAATGGCACCCATTGTGTTGAATATGTAATCAATGACATAAGGTTACACTGTTGTATTAAATTTTTTAATACAGTCTTCCCTCCAAAAGTCGGCAACCTCGGTTCCAGGGCCTTGCCTTCTTGTGGTGTGTACTAGAATGTCTCACATGCGCAGGACGCATGCCTCTGACAGATACGTCTAGCGCACGTAAAAGCGCATAAGTGTGGACATAGCTAATCAGGTGTTTCTAATTCATTAGCCAGTATTTATACAGGGAAATAAATGGTAAATATTCATACACGTGAGAGAACATGTATAAAG
>JAHWFO010076861.1:0-14742 GCA_023313115.1 Rhysida immarginata | reverse complement strand
TGTTGCTAGCACCCAGTCGTTCAGGTGACTTTTTCGCTTGCAGGCCTTGTTGTCTCGTAGGCCTCGTATAGCAGTTAGCCAACGATAAAAACAGGCCTCGGCCTACACAAACTAGGCACAAGGCCTGATAACGGAAATAAGGCATATATTGTTACATCATCGTTAGTCGAACATCTCTACCAATAAGAAGCCTTTGAGTTGCTCGCTAATTGTGATGTAACAAGGTATGACGTTTCTATTATGAGGGCTTCTGTCTTCGTGTTGCCTCGGCCAACGCCTCCTATAAAGAAAGCCTCCGTACTGAAACGTCATACATTGTTACATCATCATACTTCGTCCTTTGTAAACCGCATTTCTACCAATAATAAGCTCTAAATTTGGTCGACTTATGATGATGTAACAATCTATGACGTTTCAGTGCCGAGGCTTTCTTTATAGGAGGCGTTGCCTCGGCGCGGAGAAATCATCTGATCACCGTAGTCCGGCCAACAATCCAACCTTCACTGTTTCCAACAAGCGAAAAAATATCGATTGTTAAAATCCAAGATGGAAACAATGAAGGTTGGATTATTACTCGAACTGGTATGGTCAGGTGATTTTGCCGCGCAGGGCTTTTAAACCGCGCCCTTGCTGCACTGACCTGTTACCCGACCTCGTAGACGATGAACTGGTTTGCTGGATCTCAACGGACGAACTAGAGCGAAGTTCCTCATCATGCCTGCTGGACAGATTCTGTGCTAGAAAGCTGGTCTATGAATTGGAGCAGACCGATTTTAATATATTATGCATAGACTGACTGAAGAAAGATGGGTCTGCTCGAGTTCTTGTCCCTGTCGGATTCAGGAAAACAGTTCCGTCTTCCATAGAGATCGGGAAAACTGGACATGATTTGTGAAAGGAGGAATGAGATCCAGGGACCAAGGACATGGACTTTGTGGTGAAGGATGGAGGGAGGAGTAAAAAGTTTGTTGACAAAAGCATGCTGGCGCTTGTTGCTTTGATGGATTATTTTGTATTGGAGTTTTTTAAGGGGGAGTTGTTTGTTTCTTAATTGCGAGAGAGAGGAGAATAGGGAGTTTGTTGAGGAGCCATCTCTCCCTCTGCTGCTGCAGTAACATTTTTCCAGTGTCTAAGTGATTTTGCTTTTAGCATATAAGCTCGTGTTTGTAAAAATTGCATCACCAAGAAGGAATCATGACAATTAAATGAAGTTAAATACACAAACGCCTTGTATTGGTACAAATAAATAATTAAGGTTTCAAGGGAAAAAAACAATATTGAGTGTCCCAAATGAGTATTTGATTGTATGCGCTGCATTAAGTGCTGCTATATGACGTGGCATGGAATCAAACAGATTTTGAATGTCTGTCTCGGGAAGAGCATTCCATGTTGTTAGTATGCGCGCCCAAAGTTATTCGATAGAACCTGTAGGACGAGGATCACGAGCGAGATGCCGACCAACGAAATCCTACACTTGTTCGATAGGCGACATATCCGAAGAATAAGCAGGCCATGGAAGAAGCTGTATATCTTCTGCTGCAAGGAAGTCAGAATATTCCTTACAATACGTGAGTGGGCATTGTCCTGTTGAAAGATCGCTCCAGGAATGCCTTGAAGGAAAGGAACGAGTTCGGGCTTAATCACTTAACTGATGTACCGATTAATGTTAACATTACCCACAGTTCGTAGCAGCTGAGATCGTTCACGATACGCAATCACACTCCAGACCATAACTCCGGGTGCTCGTCCACTATGATGTTCGGTAATGCATAGCATCTAACACGAATGCGGCCATCATATTACCACAGATAAAAGCGGGATTCGTCTGAAAAAACACTTGCCAATCTGCACGCCAGTCTCGATGTTCGTCAGCTCATTGCACCCGCAGGCGTCGACGAATCTTGTATAAAGGAGTTCTTGCATGCAGCCGACAATGCAGCAGACGTCGACGAATCGACAAAGCAGACAGGGATACACCTGTAGCAGCGGACAATTTGCTGCCAACGGTCTAGAGGAAGCTGTACGATCCGTCAACGGACCAGGTGTCTATCATCGCGCGTTCACGTCGTCTACCGGAGTCCACGCCCGAAATTCCGAGTCGTCCGATTCTCATCCGTCTACTGCTTCCAAACTCAGATCACGGTGCTGCTGTTACTTGCACATGAGCTGCTATTGCACGATAGGAAAAGCCTCATTCATGAAAGCCGATGATCCTCTCCCGTTCATTTGATAAAATGTCATCCTCTTTCGTCGAAGAGGTATCGTTACGTCTCACCTAACCTTTACCACTAGCACATAACCATAGACTAATTTCAACGTCCCGCTACAGCCGGCCTCCGTTTATATTGTTTCAACAGCAGTTCAGAGGGCGCTGCTGAGCCACGCTTGCTTGGCGACTCTGAAATTTTAACCATTTGCATGACACACTAAAATTTGCTTTGGCTGAAAATTGCAGCTTAGTCGCGTCATTCTATCATGGTGTTGCAGTTTTTACAAACTTGAGTTTATTTGTATGGTTGGTTGAGTAGGCTTCCAGTTGGTTTGTTCACAGATATACAACATTAAATGGTGGAATCGTCAAAACTTTTTTCGTGTTTTCCTTTAATTGATTTATTGAAGCAAAATGCAGTTTTTTTATTCAGGGTGTATCAAACAAATACATATTACAAACGTTTTTGACGGAAGGGTCGTCGTCACGTGAAAATTCTTGGTTTGTGTTGAGTTTTTTTTTTAATTAAAGTTTAAAAACTAATACTTAACCTCAAACACTCAGTAAGAAATTGTTGAAAATGTCCTGCGTGTGCATTCTTTTTGGATCATTGTCGCATCTCTTGTAATATGCGCTGCTTTGCAATGAAATTGCCCCACCAAGACTGAGTTATCCGATCTCATCCATATTTAGTGGGGGGGGGGGGGGTTCGAGTAATAAACGATTAGATGCATGCTAATGCAACGTGATTTGGGTTGAGACAGAGTGCCGGTATAAGCTCATCAGTTGACACCTGTGAGAGAATTTCCATGCAGTAGGGATGAAGCAACTGCCTCCTGAACGTACATTACCGTAAACCGCACAACGGCCTCAATGCCGCAACGACGACAAAGACCACCGTTCACGCTATTAACGGACTTTGAACGAGGTCGGATTATTAGCCTCTTCGAGGCTGAATGGCCAACCAAACGGATTGCTCTCCATGTTGTTGCGGGGCGCACGGACGGTAGGCCGATTTTGGAGGCAATGGCGAGAGGAAGGCACACGTGTTAGAATACCAGGATCTGGTGTCCGAAGAAACACGTCAGCTCGTACCGATAAGCGGATACTGCGATCAGCGCTTGCGGACAGAACCATCACCCTGCGGCAACTGCGCGAGAACATTACTATTCCCAGTACTGCTCCAGTGTCAGTAGTGACAATAGCACACCGGTTACACGCCGCGACAAAGTCTGCCAGGCGTCCATTGTTGTGTCTTCCTTTGACACATGAGCACTGCCAACACCACCTAGACAGAAGGCCTGCTCACAGAAACGTCATACATTGTTACATCACACAAAAGCGGTTATTGTTAATCGTATTTCTACCAAAAATAAGCTCTAAATTTGGCCGTTTTATGATGATGTAACAATGTATGACAATTCTGTGCGCAGGCCTTCTGTCTAGGTGGTGTTGGCACTGCACGATACCACTGCAATGGTTAACTGAATGATTGAGCTAGCGAATGGAATGGCGCACGGTGGTCTTCGGCATTTGTTTCGACACCAACGACAGATGCAGACATGTGTGACGCAAACACGTGTCAATGAACAATTCATCCGGTATCAACATCGCTGACCAACACCCGAGATCATGGTCTGGGGTGCCATTTGCTCCGATACCAGATGGTGACCATCCAAGGCACCCTGATAGCAGCACGGTACGTCACAAAGATTCCGCAGCCGGTATTACTACTCCTTCTGCACAGCATAACCGGCGCAGTCTTTCAGCAGGCTAACGCCAGACCGCAAACATGAGCATAGCATCTCTGCATGATGTCAACTGCCTGCCATGGCCTACGAGGTCCCCAGACTTATTACCAATCGAACACGTGGTTGGACATGGTGGGACGTCGTTTACGATCACCCCACAATCTCCATGACCTGACACGGGCCTGGACATACGTACCCCAAGATGACATTCGACATGATCGACTATAACCGGGGCTGGAACAATGCATCGCTGCTAGAGGTGGTGCCACAACCTACTGATGTCGCTTTCCGTTGGGATACACTGTGCAAACAAACTAGTGCACGTCTTGGCTCCATAACGTAATAAAGGTTTGTTCAGATGTATCTCTTGCTGTGTACCTACTTTTGGCTCATTCGGATAACTCCTTGTGGGTGGGGCAATTTCATTGCAAAGCATTGTATTTGAAGACGGGGTGCCGAATGGTTTCTCGCAGGATACCATGAGGACGGGCGGCTACATGACCAAATTGTTTTGTACGTGGCCCACAGATAAAAGAAATTTCGAAGGATTGAGGTTAGGGCAAGGTGTAGACCATGGAACTAACTCATCCTGGAATAATGAGACGAAAATGTATCTACACGTCCTGTACAAGTCTTGGAAAGAAGGGTTGAGTGTCTTTTGAAGAAAATCCTTGTCGTCACACTACATCTAAAAATTACTGTCCAATTACTTTTGGGTAAATTCACTCACTCAACAAAAGTCAAAGCACACCCCTCCAATCAGATTCCCTGTCCCTAATGAGACAGATCCCGCTAGTTCTGTTCTCGGAATGGAGGTGCACAGGACTTCTTGATATCACACAATCATTGTAAGCAAAACTAGCTGCAGAAATGGCAGCACGCCAAGAACTATTCACATTTGAACGGCGGATGATTGTTGCTGCCAGATGGATGGGTGCCTCAATATCAGATGTCGCTAAAACCCTGCAATTTTTTTGGCAACCGTTGCAAGGGTCTATCGAGAGTACACCCAACGAGGTATTACAACCCATGTCGGACAGCAGACGGGCCCCCCACGACTCATTAATGCCAGAGGTGTTCGCCGGGTCACCTGGCTTGCAAATGCTGACCAAAGGGTGACAGCGGCCCAAATCACCATGTGGTACAACCAAAGACGTTCCACACTGTTTCCGAGACGACAGTTTGGCTAACCCTGGCACTTGCAGGCATAGGGTAACGGGTGCCACTGTTGACAGCTGCACATCGTCGGCAACGTTTAGCCAGGGCAAACTAACATCGACATTGGACCGCTGAGGACTGGCGACGGGTTGCATGGTCCGAGGAGTCACTGTTTCAGCTGCATCGGTCCGATAATCGTGTCTGTGGACCTTGCTTTCAGGTGGGCGCTAGTCGGGTAGGTGGAGGCTCTATACGGGTCTGGGTGTTTTTTCATGGCATGCAATGGGTCCGTTAGTGCATTTGTCATGCTATCTACGTGCGATTTCCTATCATCGATCTGCTGGGGACCATCTGCACTCTTTCATGCACTGTTTTTACTCCGCGGGCGATTTTCTGTTCCAGAAGGAAAATGCGCCTCTACATTCGGCCCTTGTGGCACGGCAGTGGCTGGAGGAACATGCTACCGAATTCACAACAATGATTTGGCCTCCACATTCCCCAGAGTGCAATCCCAATGAACATTTGCGGGACGTCATCGAACGGTCTGTAAGGTCGTCACCAAAAAAACTGGTAAATGTAGCTTCGTTATGGAGTGCAGTGGAGGCGGCATGGCTTGCAGTGCCTGTGGATATGTTCCGGGGACTAGTAGACTCTTTCACGACGGAGTGCCGCCGTTATCCGGGCCAGAGGAGACCCAACATGTTATTAGGCAGATATGCCATGACTTTTGGTGAGTGAGTGTAGTACCCACAGAATATTTATTCATAATCTGTTCGGATTTTTTTTAATGGATTGTGCAAAAAACTGTGACAGATGCAGTCTAAATTGAGATGCATAAACTCCAGTATGTACATTCACAGTCCGTGTATTCCATCTAGTTCCCTCCACACACTGTCACTGCCGTCGAAACCGGCGAATGCGTGTAGATTCTGTCCCACAGTTTTGCCATGGAACGTGAACGTTACAGGACTTGTCTCACCTGCTTGGTTTTTCACCAAGAGTGGTCTCTGTCATTTTTCTTGAATGATTAGCTTTTGTGTGGTGTTTTTTGTCGGGTGCATCAGAGTGTGACATTGCCCTCTTTTCCACCAGTGAGCAATTTTTGCAGGTACGCCTTATCTCTCGTCGTGGCAAAAATCAACACGGCAACGGTCCCCCACCCCTCCCTTCTCTCCTGACCTGGCCCTCTGAGACTTCTATCTCTTCCCTAAAATGAATGAGCGACGTTTTGACACTATTCAAGATATCCAAGTGGAATCGCAACTGCTTTTTGAACAGGAGTGCTCCAGAAATAGGAAAATCACTAGGTCGTGACATACGTGCCGGAGAAAATTACGTTGCACGATAAGATTTCTGCTTTTTACAAGAAAATTCTCGGGAATTTTGGGTGTCCCTTCCACTCATCGAATGCTCAGTTCTTTGATATTCTGACATTAATGTGACCACCGGTCAGTAGCCAGAATAAACACCTTTCGCGGTGCGGAAAGCTGCGCGACGTGCAGGAAGAGAGTCAGTAAGGTTCTGGAAGGTATTGACAGGGATGTGAAGCCATGCCAATTCCAGTTCTGTGGCGAGCTGCCGCAGGTTGCGCATTGGCGGATCTATCGAGGTGGTCCCATAGATATTCTATGGGGTTTAATTTCGGAAATTTTTGGGGCCAGGGGAGTACCGCAAGCGCATCCTCCATGCTCTTCGAACAACGCACGGACATTGCGCTTTATGGCAGTCGCATTGTCCTGCTGGAAGTTGCCATCGTGCTGTTGAAACACAATCTGCATGTAGGGGTGGGCATGGTCCGAAAGGACAGATGCGTACTTTTCATTGATCCATGGTGCCATCCACGATTATGAGTGCACAAGGGAATGCCGTAAGAGCATTTTCCAGACCATAAAGCTGCCTCCTCTGGCTTGGATTCTTGCGGCATTTGTAGCAGGCCGTTTGTTCTCTGACGCTGAAAGCCGTACACGCCATTGCCCATCTGTCCTATGGAGCATAAACCGTGGTTCATGGGAAAAAGCCACCTTTCGCCACTCTGTTGCTGTTCAGTTACGGTACTGGCGTGCAAATGTCAGCCTTTCTCGCCAGCGAACAGCCGTTAGCATCGGTGCACGCACCAGCCGTCTGCTGCGAAGCTCCACATGAGTAACGTTCGCTGAAGTGTCGTTCAGGACACACGTTTGATAGCCTCATGGCTCATCTGGGAGGTCAGTTGGTCCGCTGCTGCACGTTTGTTAGCTACCACGCATCTCCGTAGCTGTCATCTATGGCTCATAGTATCCCACACTTAGAACGTCGCTGATTTTGGGTATTGCCATTCTGCTATACACGGTACACTTTCACCACGACGATACGCGAACAGTTCACAAAACTAGCTGTCTCGGAAATACTGCCGCCCTTGGCTCGGAAGCCCATGATCATGCTTTTTTGGAGGTCGGATAAATCGCTACGTTTCGCCATGACTCCATCAATTGCAATGTTTTTTTTGCTTCATTTTGACACCCTTCCTAGTGGGTGGTCACACTGATGTGATTGGTCTGTGTATATCAGCTTTCCTCCTCTTTAATACACTACATTGCAATGAAATTGCCCCACCCACAACGAGTTACCCGAATGAGCTAGAAGTAGGTATACAACAAGAGATACAACTGATCACACCTTTATTACGTTATGGAGCCAAGACGTGCACTCGGTTGTACAGGATGTCCCAACGGAAACAGGCATCAGTAGTTGTGGCAACACCTCTAGCGGCGATGCATTGTTCCAGCCGCAGGTGTAGGTGATCATATAGGTGGCGAATGTCATCTTGGAGCCCGTCTGCCCAGGCCTGTGAACCTGCTGTGTTATCATGTCCCACACGTGCTCAATTGGCGATAGGTCTGCGGATATCGCGAGCCATGGCAGGCAGTTTACATCATGCAAACATGACATGCTCATGTTTGCCATGTGTGGTCTGGCCTTATCCTGCTGAAAGACTGTGCCGGGTACGATGCGCAGAAAGGGCAGTAAAACGGGCTGCAGAATGTCTGTGGCGTACCGTGCTGCTGTCAGGGTGCCTTCGATGGTGAATAAAGGCGTTCTGGTATCGTAGCCAATGGCACCCTAGACCATGATCCCGGGTGTTGGTCCACGATGGTGATACCGGATGCGTTGTTCATTGACACGTTCCAATGGTCTGCGCCACACAAGTCCTCGCCTGTCGTTGGTGTTCAAATAAAAGCGGGATTCTTCGTTGAAGAGCACCGGGCGCCATTCCATTCGCCAGCACACTCGTTCAGGACACCATTCCAGTCGTATCGCACGGTGCTCAGTTGCTAAAAGAAGACACAACAATGGACGCCCGGCAGACATTGTCGCTGTTGACACTGGCGCAGTATCGGGAATAGTGATGTTGTTGCGCAGTTGCCGCAGGATGATGGTTCTGTCCCCTAGCGCTGGACAGAACCATGTGTGCCTTCCTCTCGCCATTGCCTCCAACATCGGCCTACTGTTCGTACGTAAGTCGACACATGGACAGCAATCCGCCTGCTTGACCATCCAGCCTGAGAGAGGCCAAAGTCCGTTAATTGCGTGAACGGTTGTCGTTATCGTCGTCGCTGCTTTGAGACCGTTGTGCGGATTACAGTATTGTACGTTCACGAGGCAGTTGCTTCCTTCCCACTGCATGGAACGTCTCGCACAGGTGTGAACTGATGAGCTTATACAGGCACCTGTATTAACCCAAATGATCATGTCCCGTGAGCATGCATCTGAATATGGATAAGGTCAGAAAACGTTTTGTTGGTGGGGCAATTTCATTGCAAAGCAGTGTAGAAAAGATTCTTTGGATGATATCTGGTTCTTTATGACCAATCACTGACTCCTGATTTCTTTTATTTAGATATACTGGCGGCAAATAAAATGTACCACCTAGAAGAAATGGATTGATTATCCTAAAAATTTGCACACATGGAGCATTGGTGGCCTACAAGAATTATTTCAAATTGCAAGACACTACCTCCAGAAGAATGTACAGGGATTGCTCCCATGCTTCTGATTTCGTCTGCCCTTCTTTTGCAACAGGAGGATGAGGTGTTTTTCCAGTAGAATAGAGCCCGTGTATTCACACTGCCCGTATTAGCTTGTGGCACTACTACCCTGGCCAGAACGATCTCTAGACATATCGCTAATTGAGTATGAGTGAGACGTGATGGGACGTAAAGTTCATCGTCACTGCACACAAGTTGCAACAATTCCACAATTGCGCTACGATATTCAGGAGGCTTGGAACAACCTACCCCAAGACAACATCTAGCATCTTCATGATCGCATGCATGCAAGAGGCCTGCATTAAAGCTCGTGACGGTTATACGACTTAGTAATGTGGTCTATTGGGGCATAGGAGCCACCCTGTACAACATTTCGAAATTCCGAAGGGTTGCATTTTTTTTTTTGGCCGCCATTGTAGGATCGTTTTGTGTTGTTGTCTTTAATTGAGCTGTGTTGCTGTTCTGATGCCAGTCACCCATTACCACCTCATTCATCCACCCAAGCCTTTTCTGAGGTTTTGAAGTAGAATTGTCTTCCTATAAACATTCCAATTAACAAGTGAAAAAATCCTCGGATGTTTGCTGTTATAGAAAGAATATTTCTAACGGCCGGTTGCAACAAGGTGAGTTAAAACTAACTCTTCGTTAAAGTCCCGTTTAAAATTTTTTGCGTTGCATCAAGAGAGATTAGGGCTTAACCAGACGTTAAGTGGCGGTTTAACTTAAACGCTCGATGACCACGGTTTAAGTCCATGGTTAGTCAAGCAAAATGGCATTCCGAAACAGAAATATATTTTAAACTAATTGGATAAACTAATTATCAAACAGATAAATGGATAAGCTAATTATGCAAATTATTTGGATAAACTAAATGGATAAGCTATTTGGATAAGTCATTTGGATAAGTTAATGTACTTGAAATATTTAATAGCAAATAAATTTGGATAAACTTTTTGAATAGGCCATTTGGATAACTAATTATCAAGCAGTTGTTTGGATAAGCTAAAAGGATAAGATAATTGGATAAGCTGTTTGGATATGCCGTTTGGAAAATTAATTATCAAGCAGCTGTTTGGATAAGCTATTTGGATAAGATAATTGCATAAGCTAAATGGATAAACTATTTGGATAAGCTAATTGGATATGCTAAATGGATAAGCTAAGTGGAAAGCTAACTGGATAAGCTATTTGGATAAGCTAATTATCAAACAACTATTTGGATAAGCTAATTGGATAAGCTAAATGGATAAGCGATTTGAATAGCAATTTGAATTAGCTATTTGAATAACTTAATTGGATAAACCAAATGGATAAGCGATTTGAATAGCAATTTGGATAAGCTGTTTGGATAAACTAATTATCAAATAGCTATTTGGATAAGCTCTTTGGATAAGCTGTTTGGATAGCTAATGGGATAAGCTAATTATTAAACAGCTATTTGGATAAGCTAGATGGATAAGCTAGTTTTCAAACAGCAATCAGAATATGCTAATTATCGAACAGCTAAACGGATAAGTTAATATTATCAAACAGCTAATTGGAAAAGTTAAATGGATATGTTAATTGGATAACTCGTTGGATAAACTAATTATCAAACAGCTAAATTGATACGCTATTTGGATACCGTAATCTAGTTATCAAACAGCTCATTGACAACAATCAGCCATGTTGACCGGAAGTTTAATTGGAGCAAAACGAACCAATCACAGTCCTCGTTACTCATATTCCATCCAGTTAGCTAACTGAGACTTAACTAGGCTTGGTGCAACATTTCCCGGTTAAAGGACTTAACCGATCGTTAACTAACCGAAAGTTAGGGTCGTTTTAACTGACGTTGTTGCAACCGGCCGTAAGTGGCTTTTCTTACAGCTCCCAGCATGCAGATTCGAATTGAAGGGACCAGCTCCCTTCAAATTGTTGGTCCGTGTTTAGGCCAATTTCACTGCCAAACAGTTGTGTGGGGGAAAGTACATGTTTATTTATATTTATTCAACATTGTTTGTTAAGTTAGTCATTTACAAAAGGTATCTACCTCTCTTTAATTAATTGAGAACATATTGTGTAAGTTGAGTGATTAAATCGAAAAAGCATTCCAAGCAATGAACAATTCCGTCCAAATTAATAGACACAGCGGGAAAATGTTGATCCTGAGAACGAAACATGGCAACAACACTAACTGAGATCAACTATAAAACCGTTAAGATTAAGAAACATTTCTAATTGACACTTAACCTAACCTATCATCCATTTAGCATTTATTTTTTATATTGAAACGTGATTGATTTCTCGGCCCACGAGGGTGCTCTCTTAATCTATTGTTTCAGTTGTGGAAGCTTGTTTTGTGTGTTGAATAAAGAAAAGCGTTTACATGTTCAAATATTTACACTTTTATTGATGAGAACATTTTATTAAATCAGTAAAAATCTAAGTATATCAAAATTAAATTTTACTTTTTTCTCGTCATTAAAATTAAAATTGATTTGATTACTTTTCAGTTGTTGGATTGCAGCGAAGGTTATTGCTTAAATTAAATATTAGTCTCTGTTGTTATATGTAATGCAGTATTTGATCGCTGGTTTCCTCCAACGATACTGCCATTGACTATGTCGAGAGTGCAATAGATTTGATCCATGCACTTCTTGTTTGGTGGTGAATCGATGAAAACCCAATGAAAACTGAAAACACAGGTCACTTGAAATCCTATAATAATAATCATCATCGACCCAAGAAAATTGTCTCATCAGATTCTCTTGCAACAAATACTCAACTTCCTTCATCACCTTAGACCTATTCAATTTGCACAATGTGATGCGGCGGTTAAATTGCAAAACCAGTTCTTCAAGCGGACTGATAACAGTCGAATTCCAATTTTCCTTTTTTCCATTTAAACTTTTAACGATGCAGCCGAATAGACAATCGATGTTCAAATTGTTATCGGGAATGTGAAATAACTGAAGAATTCGCAAAGAGAGTGAAGAAAGCAGCAATTCATGAAGAAACTGATCGAACGCTTTTGGAATTTGCCAACTGTCAAATGTGAGAGTTAGAATTTTTAATTGGATCAAATTTGAAATGGAAGGATTCACTACTATCAATTCCTTCTCCTCAATGGACAATGTGAGTTCCTCCAATTCGTTTAATTGTTGCCACTCGTCCTCGACCAAGCAATCGAAGCATTTCTTACGACACCACAACCACTTGATCCCCCGAAGACTTTGTATACAACATCGGTCCCCGTTGCATAAAACGAGTGCTTCTTCTACTGCAGACTCTGATCTTTTGTCTCCATTCAAAGCATTTACAGATCCATCCAGGTAAACCGAACGGAGTGAGCTCTCTTGTTCTTCTTGCAAACGACTAAAATCAAAAACAGGTGAGAAACTAGAATCTCCGTTTGATATTAAAAATTCAGAGACACTACCGCATTGAAGGATCGAGTCAAGTAGCTCCTCTAAATCGGACTTTATTTTTATTTTTAATTCTTCATTTCGATATGATTCCTCTATAGTAACGTAGACTGCTTCTTTGATTTTATGGTTTCTAACGAGATCGACTAATTTGTGAAGACACTCTGCATCAGCATCTCTTATGATCGTTAATTGTAGACGGTGGATAGTTTTCTCTTTCCATTGACCTTCGGTTAATTCTTTGTAAAGGCAATTTAGAAGAAAAGAATTACCGTAGTCACTCTTGAAATGGAAAATACATTTTTCCTTTTGGATCATGTCGAGGACACTACACAACGCCAACCACTCTTTGATATTATCAAAATATCCATCAAAACAAATGGTGAGTGTCTCGCATTTCAATAAATTCGCTCCATGGGTTTCGATGTTTTCATCAAAATCATCAATATTCAACACCAAATGATTGAAGGTGAGGTTTTTCTTCAACACGCTCAGTTTAGAATAATGAATTAAGAGAGTATCAATGACGTTCGACTTGCTTGCCTCGTTAAAGAGGAGTGAGTGAATGCTGGACGAAAGGTATTCATCGTCGAGTTTATGAATATCGTAAAAAGAAGGAGAGAAAGACGTCAGCAGATGTCGGAATGTATCGACGAATGGGTGAATGTCAGTAATTTCCTGGAGAATACGAGTGAAGGATTTATTGTGCAAATTGAACCAACCAGACAAAGGGAGCAGTTCCTCGAATAAAAGTGTAGCTCTTTCGTTCAACAATCCTCCAAGGAAACTGAAAAAGAGGGTGTTGTTGTCTTTTGTCGGTAGTAATCCATCTTTAAAAACTAATGTTTGGATTTTTCTTTTGAACTCCTCCTCACCTGACACTCGCATCACGTTGAAGGTGGAGAATGCAGCCAAGAACACAGTGAGGCTTTCATCGATGGGTTCATAGATTTCACTTGTTTTGACAAAGATTCCAAATCGGAAAATACTTTTATCTCCCAGGTTCACAATGATGTCGTTGTCGTTCATGGTCACAGATTCGTTGTTGATCATTTTTTGCAGTGCATATTCTCCGTATCGAATCAATGCTTTTTCATGTGAAAATGTATCGCTAAGGCTATGCAATCTGAAAAGGTCCACTTGCTCTTCTGCATTCAACAATTTGACAAGAAAATTGAAATAGTTTTTGTAATTGCGCGTGCTACGTTCCTCGGTTATCATTAAGCACAATGACGGAAAGAAAAAGGGAGAAGAGTTTAAGATACTCGTCGCCCGTTCGCTGTCGATGGAATTCATTGTGTTCTCTATCTTTAACCATTTCTCCTGAGGAAGTTTATCTCTTGGACGTCCATCGAAGTGTTTGATGAGCACTCTTCTATAGAAACAGGTGTTTATCTCTTTATCGTTTTCACTTGTTTCTTTAAATATTTGAGTGGAATATTTGTTTAGAAGTGAAATTCCGTTGATGCTCGTGACCATGATGTTAATTTTAGGGAACAGTCGGCGTAAAAGTAGTGGCTCCAGTATCCTTTCTGTTTCTTCGCTCCTTTCGTCACTGTTGTCTTCTAAAATGAGGAGGATTCGATGTTGGTACGCATTAATACAATTCATGATGTCATTCTTCGATATCAGCTCATTTTCTGGGAATTTTTCAATCAGCACGTCTTCAATGGAAGCGCCGTTAACAAAATCCTTCGTCTTAATATGGAACAACAGACTGAATCGTTTAGAAAAATAATGTTTTGCCCATTCCCATAAAAATATGCAGCAGAAGATTTTGTTCTCTTCTGGCGACGAACCTTCAACCAAAATCCGAGATGTATGCGAATCGAACAGTTTACTTATGTGTATGGATTCGAGTTGACTAACCTCGCCATCCGTCATGAAGTCTTGGGATTTTAAGTGCACGATCAGAGAATCGATTAGGACGCCCCCTTCTAGCCACATTAACGAAGGAATTCGATCGTTTCTGTTGTACTGTTTTTCCTGAATATACATCAATTCTTCTAATATCCCTGTAAAAGACATTTAAGATGATTTGATTAGTCCGTGACATTGATGAAGAAACAAGACTATTATAGGCTTTTTATTTTTCTATTATTTTTGCATTCTTTTGATTAAATTAATCGCTTAGAGAGGGACATTGGTTTCATCCTATGCCAAGGTATCAATTTCATTATTATATGAGCTGC
>JAHWFO010076858.1:0-11837 GCA_023313115.1 Rhysida immarginata | reverse complement strand
TTTATCCTCTTAGGAAATTAGGTTGTAAGATTTTTGCAAGGAAAAAAGCATCAAATTCGTTTTAATAACTGAATTTCCTATGGAATACAATGCAAATCCTTTAATCAGCCATTTTATACTTCAGAAAGCTCAAAAATCTCGAAATCTAGGTAAATGATCCTGTAATATTACCAACTTAACCATACTAATAACGAGTTGTCCCACCTATAATTCTAGATCACAGTCGTAATTCTTGTAGGCATAGATTCTGTAAGGTGCTTAAACTTTCGCAAGAATATTGGCACGAGTTGACGTAATAGAGCCCTTGTTGATTCAGATTGGATGGCGGTGTTTGTAAGCTTCGAATGGGCCTTTTCCCCTTTATCGCGATGAGATCAGTGACTAAGCCGAGCAATCATGCCCAGGAGAAAATTTCTCCTCCCTTCCCCCCATCAAAACCTGTAGGATTGTCACGTGGGAAGACACGTCTATGGATTCATGCTGAGAAACCTAAATTATAAACTCACATACATTTTGAACAAAACTCTAATCAAATAGAAAAAAAAAATCACTTTACAAACTTCATAGGCAAACTATCAAATGACCACTAAACTCGTGTCATATTTTTGTGTTCATTTATTTTGACCAAAATTATAAACTCACCCTGAGTAAAATGGTTCTGTCCACTTTATGCAAATGAAGCTAGCATTTTAGAATAAAATTAAGAAAAAACGCAGGAATAAGATTATTTGACACTGTGATTAGTTGCTTGTTTTGTGTTACCACAAAGCCACGAAGAACTGAACTGAAGGAAGAAAATATCGGTAAAATTTGAATTCTGCATAGTTCTGGGATGTCCCAGAGACAAATTGCAGCTCACATAAACAAATCCCCGAGTGCTGTCAGAGGTGTGCCAACATGAGGACGTAGTGAAAAAGCGATCGGGTAAGAAGAAAATCCTCAACTCCAGACCTGAATATCTTATGTTCGATACCTTTCAACTGAGAGAAATCTCTCTGCTGCCGATATTGTTGATGTTCTTGTCCTAGACTGTTCTCGATAAAATCTTCCTCGTGTATTACAAAGATGTCCATTCATCTATAATGTAAAGATGAGAAGGAAATCGTCTTTGAAAAATATTCATAAAACAGCAAGTTTGAACTTGTTAAAGAAAAAAATGTCCTGGAGTCACGAATGGTATAGAATGATTTTTTTTTGGATGAGAAGAGATTTAATCTAGAAGGTCCTGATGGACGAGATGACTACTGGCATGATCTACGAAAAGAAAATTAGGTTCAATTATGGTTAGAAGCTCGTTTTCCTCCATGGCTAAAAGTGTTCTATGGTAGCTGGTTGGATGAATTCCTTGGGTTATAAAGGGGTTCTAGAACAACAACGTGAACGTGGAACTTATGCTGAGATTCTTGGGGGGGGGGGATTGATTTGATGAAAATAGGACAGAAAATTCCACGGCCTGGATTCGCACCAGGAATCTTCAGCTCTCCGTTCAGATGCGCCAATCAATTGCGCTACCGTGGACAATGAAGCATTACACTATCTGCATCTCCTTAGGGCTGGTTAGAGCAGTACCCAGTTCGCAGGCTGGGACTATCTTTCATAATGGTGTGATATTCATTAGTATACGAGTAAACAAGCACATGCCAAAAGTGGGACCTCCTCTAACCCAGCGAAATGCCAAACACATCTCAAGACATTGCCAACCATTCCGACTGGAGAGCTTCCCACAACTACCCATTACGGAGCCACCACCGGCTTTCACAGTGCATGCTTGATAAATTGGGTCCATGGTCTCATGAGGTCTGCGCCACACTCGAGCCCTACCATCAGCTCGTATCAGCTGGAATCGAGACTCATCAGACCAGGTCACACGTTTCCAGTTGTCAAGTGCCCAGTCGAGAGACGTTGCTGACGTGCCCAGTTCATGGGCCCAGGAGAGACGTTGCTGACGATGTCTTGTTGTTAGCAAGGGCACCCTCGTGGATCTTCTGCTTCCATATCCCATGGACACCAGATTTCGTTGCACAGTTCGCATCGATACAGCTCTAGTATCACCCTGGTTAAAATCTGATGTCATCTGGCGTAGTGTCAGTTGCCTGTTAGCGGTGACCAACCTACTCAGACGCCGTTGGTCCCGTTCATTGAGAGGGTGTGGTCGACCAATGCGTTGTCCATGGTGGGAGGTAATGCCGTAAAGTTGAAACTGTGGACCGTGGGATGTTGAATTCTTGAGCCACCTCCGATACTGAATGAGCATATACTGAGCATACGTTGTGCTCCACATACTAGGCCACGTTCTACTAGCATATACTTGTCGTGTAGCCAATGTCACACTGAATACCTCACCCCTTACTCGTGACAGTGTAACTAAACCTGCTGACACTGATTTGCATGTTTATACTTTTGCACATGATGCTATTGCCACTTGAAAAATAGTACACTGCTATCCCATGACTTTTGGATTTTTACACGCTAATGATATGTAGATAGCGTAATGCTTCTATGTCCACGGTGCCGCAATTGGTTGGCACCTCAGCACGATGAAGGTTCCTGGTTCGAATTCAGGCTATGGAATTTTCTTTCTTATTTTCATCAATAATTTAAACATCTGCGGTTTGGCGTGTAAATATTCTCACAGACCATTCTATACTAAAATGCGATAATGCTCCCTGCCACACTTCAAACCTGATGAAAATAGTGTCGTGAAAATCGTATAAACATTTTAGCGTTTCCCAGTTGAACTAACCTCAATCCAATTGAAAATGTCTGGAGACAGATTGCACGCCAGATTTACAAAGATTATAGATAGTTTCTAACTGATCAAGTACTGAAAAACTCAATCACGGATAGATGGGAAAGTATTGCAGTCGAATACATTCGTATATTTCTTGATTCAATGTTTGAAGTTATCAGAAAAAACGAAGTCCCTACGAAGTACTAAATGTGTGAAAACTATTTGCCTTTGTAGAGTTCAGTTTATAATTTTGGCCAAGCTTTGTTTTGTAGTGTACATCTTTTTGTTTTTCTCCAAGTTTTTAAAAGTTCACAAATACAAAAACTGGTCATTTGATAATTGAATACATTTGCCTATCAAGTTTGTAAAGTAATTTTTTCTTTTTCATTAATAGTGAGTTTATAATTTTGTCCAGGAGAGTATATGAAACTCCACCTTTACCCTACCATGTAGTTTATAAAAAAGTTCATTACGATCAATATTTTTAATTTTATGAAATAGATAAACATTAAGGATCAATTGAAGCGCGTTTCAATGAATTCATTAATATGTGTATTTCTTCATAATTAGTAAAACAGAAATGTCTATGGTAGCTCATAAGCTCTAAGAAAAATGTATTTCTAATAATGAATCAAAAAAAGTAAAAACCAAATTTTAACAATGAAAGTGTTTTACAGATAAAAAGCTGTCTTCTCACGCGACCCTGTTATAACTGTTCAAATGCATATAGAAAAATTTCAATTTACATCTCTCCATAGTTTAGTAAGAAACGAACTTTCCGCTTGAACTTTCTTTTTAAACACATACAGCAACCTTTCTCCTTTAACAGAGCAACGTTCACTAAATATACGCACAAAATAATGAAAAGTGTAATAAAACAAAAAAACTTTCACCCCTTTTGCCCTATAGAATATAAAAGATAATCCATCTTGTTTTATTAGCAATATTCCCTTTAGGTGTCGGTCGTAGTCACAGCCGAATGGCTTTACAGTTCCATTGAGAAATAAGCCCCGATCACCCAGAGAATGACAAACAACCTAGTGCGGGAAGGGAGTGAAAGAGAAGGGGGGATGAGCTTAGCAAGAGAAGAAAGTCGAAAGTGGGGATGGGTGTCGATCGCAATTGCAGCCACTTTCACCGAAAAAGTCTGCCTGTCGTCTCATTGGAATGCCAGACGTAAGAGGAGGTGGTGTAACAACTGACCGTTGCCACTTCTCTTGCATCTATATCTAGAATTTCTTCAAGGGTTGTACACGTTTGAACCTTCTTTATTTTTTTACCCTTTTCTTCCCTTACATATCTGTTTCTACAATGTCAAGAGAGTGCGACGTGCTAAGAGAACCAGGAACCCATTATTCGATGGAATGCCGCTGGGTCTCCACCCACATCGTCCAGAAGGCGGCCTGGCTGTCCGTCTCCACGGCCCTAATCAGTCACCGCAAACGTTATCGATGGCCTTCCCATTTCTCCACCCCCCCCCCCTCTCTCTTGCAGCCACGTGTATCAAAGTTTGTTCCGATAATGGCGGTTGTTTTTCACGATTTAATGCGAGCACAGGGATTGTGAGACATAAACATGCCAACTGGTTGCTGGCTTGTGGTATGTAGAACGCCATGTCGATGCCGCCATTTTTCATTTCCCCTATCTGTCTTTCGCTTCCTCCCTCGCAGTTTTACGCTTTCCAAACGAAGGAAAAAACAAACGATCGCAAAAACCGCCTTTTTCTTTCTTTATTCACTCGAGAGGTTGTTAAGAAGAGACGAGGAGGAAAAAAAAAAAGGAAGAGCAAGGAAAAAAAGAAACACCCAAAAAAAGTCTTAAGTTCGATGAATGTTACCAGACTCCGAAATTACCACTCAGACAATAAAGTACGGCGTCTCTCTTTCAAACTGCGGTTTAATCGACCTTTTAATTATGTCAATGCTATAAATTTCATTCCTAGGGTAATACACCGGAAATAAACTTTAATGAACGGTTGTTAGTTTTATGAGCCTTTAAACAGGAGGTTCCAGACATTTATTTCTATTGCTGTTTATTATTAACTCAACGACAGCTGCAACACCCAACGATCCCCATTCAATGGAAACTGGAAGAAAAAGCGCAATTCATAAAATCAGATTACAAATCTCAGCTCAAGAGTGGCAAACATTTATTTTTTAATTTCCTTAATCTGGAAAGCCTTTAAGAGAATAATTTGAATCGATGATAAACTTAAGTCATTTTTATAGCTATGTCCTTTCCCTCTTACTTCGCCCGCTGTGCATAAATTCAATTAGCATCAAGTGCATTCGAGTTTTGTAGTCACAATGCAAATTCATTGTTTATTTTGTAGTTTAATTTACTCAGATAATTAACTGTTATAACAACATACACAACCGCAGAGAATAAAGAGTTCGTTTCTTTTCGTTTCTGGAAAATAAAAGTGATCTCAAAGAATATTCTTTCTTACTCCTTCATGAATAAAGAATGATCATGGAAAAGAATAAGAGGAAATAATGGAAAACAAGAATTCATAATTCGCAAGTCCTTTTTGAAATCTTGTTCTTTAATCCTTCGTCGTATTTATCGACTTCATAAATATATTAAGCTTATTAGAAGGTAACGCCTCTTAATGGAGAATAGGTCCCAGAATAATTCATCGAATTCCTTACTTCATTCTTTACCTTTAATTTGCAAGGGAAAAAAATGCTCGCTAATTACAGCAAGTCTAGCACTAATAAAAGCACTCTGTTGTCAAGGCAACACGAGGGAAAAAATGTTTGAAAAAACAGAAAGTTAATAAGAAATGAATTTTTGGCATTCGGTGATAGAGACTAGGTGCTACTTAACAAGTCTAAAAATAATAAATTTTGTAAACATTCCAAGAAGTAGCTTTAGCTGTGAAGGAGAAATGCATTTATTATGAGCAATTGAACAATCGTGCGTCGACAAAGTGATCGTCGCGTGCGCATGCTCATGTCAACAATGCTTAAAAGATAAACAGAAAGCAACAGTGTATTCATTTTTGACGAATCGATTGTTATATGACATTATCTTGGTATTCCTTACGGTCACTGTTTTAGCCCGTGAATTCACTTGAAAGGGTCAACGAAAAATTCTGAAAAGTTGATACAGCCGAGCTAAGAGCTTGAGGGCCATATTTCTGAAAACAGAATTTGAATCAGTTAATCCGTTTTCAAGTTATTGTGCAAACGACGGACGGCCGGATAAACATTCAGACCAAGCCTGCATTCTTATAAGTAGCCTTTTGCTAAAGCTTCTAATCCTACTATACTATGCAAAGAATCCGTAACGCTTATTGTTAAAAGTTTTCATCGGACTTATAATATGCGCGGACCAACAATGTATATCTCATGTTTGATATATCTCATCCAACAATGCAAGGCAAAGTTTGTGCAACAATAGGCCAGTTCATTAGATATTCATTCTTGCGTGAATTCATAATTAAAAAAAAACTTATATTTTTTCAACGGTACTTTGGCGCGTTGGTTACATGGCATGTTCGGAATCCTTCAGAATACACTTTTTTTTTAACAGGAATAGTTTTGTTTTCCGTTTTTGTTTTCCCTTGACAAGCATGGAGAAGACGGAAAGCTACGATTTTTATTATATATGCCCATCTTCGCCGAGCTTAAACATGTACATGACGAATTTGAAGATGGTAAGCATAAAACTGGCGTATCGTAACACGTTTGATATGAGCATTGTTTTTCGACTGAACAGAAATATGCCACCCTTGCGTTCCGTACGGAAACATAAGCAGAGGATCATACCATATATGATTTTCTAAAATCCGACGAACCCTACCATCTTTGCGCTGGCGAACTTATCTTTATGTGCACTGACTCCGCTGACAGGTAAAAACCACAGCAACGACCGAACTTGTCGGTAAATTGTAGGGTCGACGGTTAGTAGGTTGAACATTTGGGGTATAAAGCAATATAACAGCCAATTCCGAATAATCGGGTTCGTTACAAGCTACCATACTCAGTGGGAATAACACAGGACCAAGAATTTTAATACCAAGAATACCGTTACAGGCGACTGATCATTTTGTGGAGTTCGAACGTCGACAATTTCCCGTTCGCCCAGCTTATTCAATAACGTCCTTAAACAACATTAGTGTATACCTAGAATAGATAGATACTGATACACTGCTTCGTTTTGCCTTGAAAAGCTCGGCGAAGACGGGCATCTCAGCTAGTAATTCTGTACTTGACAAAATTGCAATAGCTTTAAAACTGTTTTATATTTATTATTTATTTTTGGGAATTTACTGTTTGAGTAAGTGTGCTTGCTATTATTTGTTAGAAAATTATTGTTTTATACGGTAAGTACAGTTGAACCTCGTTAATACGACACGGCTTAATACGCAATCCCGCTTAATACGAATTCTCCCCTTGGGCCCGTCTCTCAAATTCCGGATAAATTGTCTCAAAAATTACGAAATTCATTCCAAGAAAGTAAGCTATTTGAAAGGCTTATTGTAAAAAAATTTTTCAAACCACATGTCATGCAATAATTCCATAATTCTGATTGGATCCATTAGACACAGACAACGAAGCACATTTTAATGAATAACCGCGAATTCTGGTTAGTTCTCAGTGGGTGTCCTTAGTATTGTTTCTATCCCTTTATTGTATTGTAATGTCTCAAACAATTTCATAGTTCTCCGTGTTTATAAAAAGCTGTGCATTGATCAGAATTCGCAATACTCGAAATGTTGCAGAGTACTTCAGTTTGATAATGTTCTATCTGAGCTTTTAAGATCCATATCACTCTAAGGATGAAATTTCTAACAATTTCTACGTTCACCTAGACAAACTTCGATAATGGAGTCCCCCCCCCCCAAAAGTAGATAAATACTAGGTGTACCGGTTAATAATGCAGATTTTTTTCAATAGACGTAGTTACACATATTTCTATGCGATTTGATATTTATGCTATTTTGTTGCATTGAAAACTAGCTTCAAAAATTCATATGTCAAATTATCTGCAGGTGTTAGCATCATAAATATTTTTATGTTTGTACATGTCGAACTTTGTAACAAAAAAAAAAGAACTTTTGCGGGAACATTCATTACTTTATCTTGAAGAAAAGTGTTGTTGAAAATTATCGTATACTTCGGGAAGCTTATGATGAACATGCTCCATCTGCCCATGTTCTTAACAAGTTCCATGCAAATTTACTCTCCAATCCATCGAGTAGCTTTTTATATCGCCCTGATTATCAGCCTCAGCTTAATTATAAACTATTCTGAACATCGATTCTCTTATGGCTTGAATTAAAATAATATTCTTTAGAACGGTGAAGTTTTTCTTGATATGCGGTATCGATATGCGGTTCGACTTTTTATTTTCGATAGAAAATGAAATAAAATATAAGGAAACACAATTTCAGAGGACGAAAAAACTATTTATTACTTTCTTTAGAACCATTACAGATTCTATTTAATTTGCTATCTTCGAAGAGTTTGTTTGTAATTGCAGAGCAATGCCATATTGCAAAGTTCACGGGTTGAGATACCTCTTTAAGAAATAACCGAAGAAAACAAACTCACATGGTTTGGGGTCTGGAGATCGAAGCGGGAAAACCAACAGCCGAGAAAGCGCTCAACCAAAAAACGAGATCTGCCAAGAAACTCGTTAATGTTTTTCGCAATATGAGTAGTTGCCATCGTCATGATGAAACCAGAATTTCCCTTTATTCGTTTCCAACGAAGCAACAAAAGCAGTCAACTGAATACGTTTCTATGGTTTCACACGAATTAAAATGGTTTGTGTACTGTAATTTCCTCAAGAGCCTATAAATACTTGACAAGTAATTGTAATAAAATTTAAATGTTTAAAGCATTTCTTAAAATGCTGATAATCTTATTAAAAGACATTCCTAAAATATTATTCTGCAATCATAACAGGTTAGTTATGTATACATTTCCTCATGTTAAATTAAAAATTTAATTAAAAATGAAATACTTTTACATTTAATTGTTTCTGTGAATATAAATGCTTTTAATGAACATCTTAAAGAGATAGTGTAATTGTGATATTAAAGAAAAGTATTTTAGGAGTATATTCAAGTAGCACATGCATAGATGCGTCAACTATTTTTAAACGGATCTCAAATTTTATTCAATCAATAAGAAATGTTTGCGGAAATGCGGGTTTTTCTGGCCTTCTCTGTATGAAATTTATGAATTTACATTCGTGCACACTGGAAAGCAACCGTTCGGAATCGTCGCCGAGTAAGTTTCTCTCGGTCTGGCATGGTCACATTTCTTTCGTTTCTGTCAGGTGCACAGCTTCTTCAGAAAATTTCTTTACGTCACAATCAGAGTATCTGAAGAGATGACGGTTAATGAAAACTCTCCAGAGGGAGTCCTTTAATAACGAAACCAGTGGGAGCAGGAAAGAGGAAGTGTTTACAGTCAAGGCAAAATGAAGATGCGAGGGAAAAAAAATTCCTTGATAGGTAGCTAATACAACGCTATATGGTCAAGGAAATGAGGATAAATCAACGAACAAGAGATTCTGACAAAATCACTTCCTTCCATTCACCAGGTGAGTAGATGAGCAGCTTTTATCGCCACGCTAATTGCAAAATAAAAACAAAGAGTGAGAAAAATTTGATAGAGAAAACTATTCTTCAGGAATGAAGTAGATGGACTCAGTTGCTGTGGAAATCTTGTTGCCGGAGTTTCGTAATATCGTGTATAACAAAAGCCAAGATTATTCTATCGAGTTTCGAAATTAGTTGGACGGAAGCGAGCGGAACAACGACATATGAAATGGAGGGGTATGATTTGCTTAGGAAAAAAAAAGGATTTAATAAAAGAAACCATAATATCCGAGAAACGACAAAGGCGAAATTTTTTTTATCAAGATAGCGAATAGAAGACGAAAGCTCCTTCCAGCAGATTTTATTGCAAAACTACTTCTTCAGCTTTCTCTTCCTCGATTAGTGTTTGTTGGTTGCGTTAATATTTATATTCACTTGATTAATTTATTTCTTATAATGTTTTTCATTCTTTAATAATTTTATCATTTATTCCATACTCATAATATAAGTAATTAGTAGCAGAGTTTATTTTAAAGTGAAAAATTCGGCGCATTGTGAAACCTTATTCAAATTTACTGTACATATCATGAATTCTCATAGCTCTTTTTAAAACCACAAATTTTTTGAAATATAGCACATATAGAGGAAAAGGTGGTAATGTGCCCCCTCCCCTTTTTCTGATGAGCTCATTATGGTCCACAGGGGGGGGGGGCATTTTAAATGTATGGAAAAACAATGTTACTAAAGTTAAGAACAAAATCAACATTCAATAGTTAAAACAATTAAATTAGTAATTAATCCACTATTATCTATAATGAAACTTAGACGAGTTTTCTCTGAACTAAAATAAACATAATACCACCTATGCCATTTTACCCATTGTTCACTCCTGCTATCGTTTTTCTTTTGTTATCATCGCAGAAGATGCAATTAGCGTTCATTTTTTCAGGTATTCTGTTCAGGTTAAAGGGAATCGTTATCTATAATTTCCTCCCTTTCTTCCTCTTCGTTCTGCTGGTCGTAAATGTAGCTGCTCTCTGGGCTCTGGTACTACTGCTTCTCCCTAGTGCACTGTCTCTATGATGGACAGCACCGCCTCTGTCTCGGCTACGACCGATTCACCACCAAATAAAATGATGAAACCAAAATGTTGGTTAGAAACCCCGAACAACTACAGGTTAGCAATTTAAAAAACACTGGATTTAACAAACAAATAAGGTCTAAGGAAAAAGCTAACGTGAGTTTACCTTCAAAATGTCAAAGTGAACGTAATCAGTTATACAGGATGACCCATTTTAAAGTTCCCCCTGGAATATCTCGAAAGCAACATAATGGATCGAATAAAAGTTCCGAATGAAATTTGTCTCGGAGGGGGCAATCGAATGGTATTAAAACAGACCCCCCCCCCACCACCACCACCTGGGGTGGGGCGGGAGACAACTTTGAAATTTTAAATAGGAACCCCTATTTTTTATTGCTTATTCGGAGAATACGTTAAAAAACACGTAATTTTTATTGAACACATTTTTTTCAATTCAAGATAGACGGCGCAGTAATCGCAAAAATTTTTTTTTTCGTAATTCTCGAATAAAACACATTGAATTGAGGCTTATTAAATTACGTTTTCAATATTCGTGATAAAGTTATCCAATAATGGTAAACTTAGAACTAATAAAAAACTCTTTAACCACAACGATAATAGATTGAAAACCAACAACCTGATACTGGAAGTACTTTTCGGAAGCAATTGCTTCCATCATTCAGCAGCCCAGGAGCACCTCAAAGAAACTGAGAGAACTGCCTGTGTCTTGAAACAGCTGAGTATTTATAAGGAGCAACAACCAATAAAAGAAAAGCATAAAAATCACTTTCTCTGATTGGTTACTTGGGTCAACCAACGAATTAGAGGGGAGTCGCTGATCGGGCCTCTATCTAGGTTAAGTAATAAATTACTATCCGATTGTTGGATAGCAATGCTTTCAAAAGCATCCAGCAGGTGTTTCTTGTTTATTGATTTTATCAGATGTACATTGTTGATAGGAAAATCGTGGCCTGTGTCGATTGAATGTTTTGCTACGGAGGACTGGCTGCTTCTTCCATTCTTCCTGTGTCCCATATGCTCCTTATATCTGGTTTCGATGTTACGCAGCGTTTGCCCTTTGTAAAACATAGGGCATTGGGCACACTTTATAACATAGATTCCTGACCTGAGAAGTGGCGGTATTTTGTCTTTCGGGTTGTGGAAAATGTTCTTGGCTTGGTTAGGGTTACTGTAAGAAATAGAAAGATCAAAAGACTTAAAAACTGTGCAGAGACCTCTGATTAGTTGTTTGTTGAAAGGTAATGAGATTTGGTATTATCCAATAATACCAAACTGAACCTTCACCTCATGGGGTGGGGGAGGAGGATCTATTTTAGTACCATTGCGTCTCTTTTGCACATTCCTATAATAATTAAAACAAACAAATCATTTGACAACAAAAACTTTCGTCACTATAATGCGTTGATAGTACTGCCTAGATGGCATTAAGAATTGATTTATAGGCT
>JAHWFO010076857.1:0-12546 GCA_023313115.1 Rhysida immarginata | reverse complement strand
GTGCAGATGGTTCCTGATAATGGAGTGAACAGTTCCACAACTAAGGCTAGTTTTAGCAACCACGAAATCGATTGTCACTCTTCTGTTTTCCTTTAAGACAGCTTCAATTTTGGCTTTGGAATCATCCGTGACGGCGCGGTTTGCTTGTCCAGGTCGTTGATCATCTTGCAATGATGACCATCCCTCCGAAAATCTCTTGCTCCATGCCCAAACACGAGTGAAGATTAGGCAGTCATTTCCATAGACGTTCTGCATACAACGATGCATTTCAGAAACTGAAACTCCTTCACATGTCAAAAAACGAATTACTGCTCTCTCTGTTCCTGTTTCGTTGACTCCATGTTGTTGTTTTTTTTTTTTTTTTTTTTTTTTTTTTTTTTTTTTTTTTTTTTTTTACTTGCAACCTATTGGTCAATTTGCCCGGGGGGTTTTGCAATTGTTGAAAAAAAAACCTTACGACCCCACACGTCTTCCCCCCCCCCCCCCCCCCCCCACACACACACAAATTTTTGTTTTCATTTGTACGACCCTTATATTTGAGCTTAGTAATTTTATTTACTGAACTTAGTAATTTTATCATAACTTATTTTACTTACTGATGATGTATGACGACCCCACCCTTTCACGCTTAAGCAAAACAATAATTAAATGTGACAGTTACTGTAAAGGGGGTGCTCATGAAGGAGATGGGGCCTGACCTTGAGGGAACACATTGATACAGATGAATAAAATAATTAACCAATAATTTTATTTTCACTTAATAAACTATAGCTACATGTAAGCATCTAAACAGGTGACCACATTATCAGAGAATTATCAGTTGTTAACTTCATATCTCTATGTCTCGGAGGGGCCCCTCGAAAATTAATGTTCACCAAAATGAATCATGGCCTCTTTCTAGGTTCAAAACATCAAATATAATTTATACATCTCATAATACATACTATGCAACACCATATCACATTGCTTTAAGGGGGTTATGAGACACTGCTCAAATCTACTGTATTTTGCAAGGCCAAACGTTGCATCTGCCACTGCGTAAGGAGAGTTCAGCGCTGTGGTGTTTTGCTACAAGATCACTGTGTGAAGAGCACACAGCTTACCGGCAAATACACAATGTCCCACGATGTCATGTGATCCTTTTCAACTCTGTACAACTACAGTTCTAGAAGGGGAGGACCACCGTAACCCCCATGCTTGCTTGGCCCGACTGTCCTACCCGCGGGATACAGCAAAGCATTAACCCACTATGCGCATGGGACTTGTTATTGCGTAGGAGGGCTACTTGACCACCAGGTGCGTCGAGGCGCTTGCTGCCTACTCGAGCCTCAGAGACCAATATATGTAATAAATGCTTAATTTCTAATGAACTATTTTCTAAAACAATCTTCAAGGAAGTCTTTGTTTTCTTTTAATTGCGCGTGTCTCATATTGATGCACTTAAATGGAGGTGACCCACGATCCATCTACTCAAATGATGTGATGCAGTACTGTCTGCATTCAATTGAACAGTTTTATCCAGTTCTATCGTCAACAGCACACTACAGTTTGACGTTGTCTCTGACAGATCCGCACATCCGGGAACAAATAAATCAAAACAGACACTCACCCATGTAGTCATTTAAATAGGCAAGGTAAGTTGTTCTTCAATGGCAGTGGAAAAATACCTTATACAGGGCGGCACAGGGCTAGCGAGTATAAGTGGCGCCCGGGGGCCTACTGTATAAATGGCACCCCCCATCCAGCAATTTTGTCCTTGCGGCGCCCCCATAGCAAGGGTAACAAGCCTGGCGCCCGGGGACAGATGTCCCCCCTTGCTCCCCCCTAGCTACGCCACTGTTCGAACCATTCTCAAGTTCCGTCATTTTCAATGCATAGGAATGCCGACTCGATGCTTAGCAGGCAGTAATTTAAAATTCAACCTTTAAACAAATTAAATCTATAAACTCAAAGATGCTTTGATATTGGAACATAACATTTAAGGTCCTCAACCAGCAGATTTTGTCTTAGGGATAACATTTCGAATGCTCAACATTGCTTCAACAAAACGTTATACACTGCTTGCTCTCTTCGAGCTCAGCACCAATTCTAAAATATAAAAATTCCTGTTACTAAGCACAATTATAACAATTGACTGCTGTGAGACTAGCATCATCTTCTCGGAAATCTTATCTGAGAAAACAATGCCAGCTCCCAACAATTGCGATCTCTGTTACATCTCACAATTTAAAGCAACAGCAGTGGTGGAATGGCCTAATAATCAATTTGTAGCACCTTTTGTAGCAGGAAAACTAACATTTTGTAGCAGTCTATAGCAGAAAAAATTGCCAATTTGTAGCAGGAAGAAATTAAATTAAATAGCATTGTGTGGGAAAGCCATCAAACATACCTTCTTCTTCATCTGACTCTCCAAAAACTTCATGAAAATCTTCATTCTGATGCTTGTCATCCATATCGTCTTCAGCGTCGTTTTCATCCGCATCACTTTCGTTATTTTTATTTTTCGAAACTATACAGTAAATACTTTTACTATATGTAATATCGATATGCATTAGTTTCTTTATAAAATATTCTTGGACGATTTTAAGAACGCACTTGGAATGACCACAGCAACATTTTACACAGATCGGTGCCCTCTTGTTTTCAGGATTTGACTTATGCATTTGCTTTTTAAAATGGATGGCAAGTTGAGGAAAAAGACGTGAAATAATGCACTGATTAAATCACTGTATACTGTATATAGTGTATTAAATGTATTAAATGCACTGATTAAATCACTGTATAGTGTGCTGTAAGTTATATGCTAGTGCTTAGCGATAGTATTGATGGTAGCCCATGTATCGATGTTCAGAAAGTTTCGATATCGAAATTTTCGACATTCTTGAATTTTCGATGTTCCATTTTGAATTCATTATCTATTGAACAACTGTTTAGGTTAATGTACCGACCTATTACAATGAAAAAAACACGTAAAAATGCGCTGATTTCGTTTGGAGCCCCCCTCCCCCTTCGTACTTTTTCCAATAAGGCCAATATGACAGATTGTTCATATGGCTAAGGTAAAGACCCCGCCTCCAATTATGCCTGAAATGACTCGAAAAAGTTGCTTTTGGCGCAGGTTTGCACGAAATTGCTAAAATGGCGCTGTGTTGTGCAGAAATTTGAATTTGGCACTATCTGGCACAATTGGCATAGCTCTTCCACCACTGGCAACAGTGATCGCTTAAAAAACAAGAAATTAAGCCTCCCGAGGAAGGTATAGGAAAGTAGCGGAAGCCCTGAGTTCATCTATTTTTTTATTCCTTCATCTGCACTTTTTAACCCCCAATTTTTTTTTAATCAAAATTGATTTTCTCGAACCTTGTATTTAGAAAATATAAAAGAACCCTATCTTCTTTCCTTTCTCATCATTTTCGATCAACTGATATATCACACCCTATTTGTTGCCATTAAATTTCTTAAGACCAAGTGATTCCCACCTCACAACTCCGACCCTATTGGGACAATTTTGCCCAAAGTTTACAGTAATGTTGATTTTGCTTAGAGGAATCTGCATACCGAATTTCATTCCTTTATATGCATAAATACGCGTAGACCTTTTGGTCCCCTCTAATTTCTGCTCCCAATGGGCCAATCAAAACCAAATTAAATAGTGAAGGTGCTCATGTCCATAGTAAGCTACATTCTGAATTTCAATCTTCTACCTCAAAAAATGCGGAAATTATGAAGGGGACGGACAGACAGACGGACATTGTGAAAACAATAAGTAGCTCCATTCTTCCGCTACTTAATAAACAAAAAAAAGAAACAAAACCAACAATGATTTCCAAACGCACTTCCCATGCCATAATGGGGCGCTTATTCTACATAATAACTGCTAATAATAAACATAATTACAATATCTTAAATCAGCATGGAATTAATACTTTATAACCACTGGGCACATGTGACACTCACCGACATGAAATGTCACAAATTGTTATTTTCTTAATGATGAACTTGTTACTCATTTATTCTTTGTTTTATATTCTGATTTTTATCATTTAATAAAAACCTCATTTCACTCTTGTCAAGTGTTGACTCC
This sequence comes from Rhysida immarginata, assembly GCA_023313115.1. NCBI lineage: Eukaryota > Metazoa > Arthropoda > Chilopoda > Scolopendromorpha > Scolopendridae > Rhysida > Rhysida immarginata. Next base: position 8,462 of record JAHWFO010076857.1, on the reverse strand, counting down.
TCTCTTTGATGAGAGTGACACCCACACTTCGGGGTCACTTATTTCGTCACAATTACAATAGTCGAACCCCGTTGATACATGACTGCTTAATATGTGACCCTGCTTAATACATGATTTTCGTTTGGTCCCATTCCCCTGAAAGATATTTCAATGTAAATTTAACTGTTATTATGTGTCTTTTTTTTTCCTCTGAAATTAGATAATACATAATTTTCTCTGAAATTCATTTGGGATATTAGCAAGGAGCTCTATGACACTGTGCAGCACTCCATCAAGTAGGTGGTGTTGTACGTCGACAGGCTGGTAATAGCCAATGATATCTAAAACAACTGGATCGTTGACTCTATCCGCAGTCGGCATTGAGAAGTGAAGCCAAAATAAGTCATAAATTTTCCCTTCAGGTCATTGACTAGTAGCGTCAGGTGGCCTAAAAAGCAAGGTTAAATTCCTCATAAACGCTCATAAGGTTAAATCCCTGAAAAACGCTCATTTCTCATAAATGATCCCTTCAGGTCATTGACTAGTAGCTTCAGGAGGCTTAGAATTACGGCCTCAGTTCTCTCCCAGTGAGTCAGCGATCCAGTTGTTTTAGATATCATTGGTAATAGCTATGGCACGATTTGTAGAGGCCGGCCGAGATGTCATGGTGTTTAGCATTTAAGCAATGGCTGTCTCCCCACGCACAAGCACATTTTATTGGCCACCAATCCCCGTACTTTTAAGGAGGCTGTGGAGACTGCCCTCCAGTCCAAGGAAATCAAAAAGAAAAATAAAGGGGTAACAAACGTGGTTGAGGCGGGGGAAGGAGCACTTAGCTCTGCACCGACTCCTCCTCCTAATAGAGGGGGTGGCAAGGATAATCGTGTGGTGGAAGCCCTGAAACCACAGACATCAAACTGCGAGTGCAGTTCGACGCTGAAATGATGGCAGGAAGTGGTAATGAGCCTCACGCAAACGGTAGCTCAACTTAGGATAGATTTCGATAAGAGCCAGACAGCAGGTGCGTCCGGGCCCAATGCTGGAACGGGCTGTTTCTGCTGTGGGCAAGCCGGGCATTATGCTCGAAACTGTCCCCAGCAGGGCCCAGTTGTTGGTGAACCATTGGTGATGCACTGTATTGAAGGGGATTGTGCGTCATCAAGGTGGAGCTGCAGGCACAGTTGGTGTCCATGCTAACTGAAACTGGATCGCAGGTTCCCTGCTTGACGCTGAGGTTTGCCGTCAAATTTCTGATGTCCATTGGCAACCCATGAACATGACAATTCAAGGTGTTAATGGCAGCTGTATGACCATTGAGCAAGGTGCTAGACTGGAGGTCAGTATCCAGGGACATCATATGGGGGCCCAGACGTTCATGTTACATGCGTTTACGGACCGCCCATATGACGGGATCCTAGGAATGGATATTTTGAGAGGCTTGATCTTCCAGTGTGTGGCTACCATGATGGTCAGCAGCGTGGATATAGTTCCTCCTGAAGTAGTAGCAGAGGCAAGGGGTACAAGCTCGGATGCGTCGGTGCAACAAGAGGTACTGAAGCCCAAGCCTCGTAGGAGACGGAGGAGGTCTAAGCATATATACGACCAGGTGCCAGCGTTAGAACGGCAGCTAGTGTGGTAAAGTTACCTGGGATCCTACAGGTTGATGGTGGCCGTAGAGATGCCCGGTGGGTTGGTCCTTTCATGGTCCGTGCACAAGACGACAGTGGGTGGATCCAGGTAGTAGGCCTTAAATTTGGGATACTCACTGGGTCCGAGAGGCCCAAGCATGGTATAAGCTCATAAACACTGGGAGGAGTTATAAAGGTAGTTTAAAGTCTGGCAAAAAAAGCAAGGTGGATATGCCTGTTGACCAGCATGCCTGCATAAAGGTCGGAACGATGACCGTCAGTGCTAGCAGGTCTGCTGAGACGCAATATGAAGCGTTGGGGGTCCGGTCAGCGGGTGTCCAGGTGGAAATGGATGAGGCTAGTCCCAGGAAGTAGTAGAAGTACGTAATTTCAGGACTATGACCGAAGCTGGGGAGTTGGTGGGAAAACTGAATTATGGTACCCGTGAATCGGTAGATGCAGTAGCGTCGTGTGGAGCTCCCTACGCTGGGAGTGCTCAGGTGCCCAAGCATGAGCTCAAAGGCGGGTATAGAGCGTCAGGAAATAAAAAGAAGGGACATAGTGGGACTGGTGCATCAAAAAATAAGCATAAAGATATAGCCAAGGACAAGTTGGTGAACGAAGTGGAAAGACAGGGTAGAGGATTTGACAGGGGTGGTAGCAATTTGAATCATGGTGTCATGGGTGATGCCAAACCGCTATTATACCTTGTGTAGATGACACTGGCAAATTTGGTGCACAAACAGTTGGATGCAGCTGAGGCCAGTAATCGCCACCATGGGGTGGTAAGATGAGGAAAACTGGAGTACGGCTTGAGGTCGTTCCTAGATAAGGGGCGGCGAATGGGCTTTTGCGAGTTGTAATAACCAGTGGGAAAATTTTAATTTGTGTTTGTTTGTTATGTTTTTGGGTTGTTATTAATTCGGGTTCCTTGGATTTTAAATACTTGTTTTGAATAATAATTTTTTTAGTTTTCGTCGGGCGTATGTGACATGCTATGTCAGTTAGGGCTGTCACATGGGTCTGATGGGAATTATATGTAATTCCTTGTTTCATTATTTGAAATCTTTTGATATTATTTTTCTTCATTTTAAGCTAGAATATTTTTGTTGTTGAGTCTTATTATTAAAGTTATATGTTTCTGCAATAATTTTTTTGTTGCATTCCCATTATTGTTTATCGCAATCATTGTTGCTTCGTGCATGATGAGGCAACAAAGATCGCAATTGTTGGGGGCTGTCATTGTTTTCTTGGATGAGATTTCCGAGATGGTGTTAGCCTCCCAACAGTCAATTGTTAAGTTATACTCTGCCTAGAGACGGAATTTTTTTGAGATTATTATGAGAAGAGATTCGATTCAACTTGTGATGGTTGAGCATGTGGCCATATTGGCTGAAGGACAGTGTATATAACATTCCATGGCCTAACCCTGTCATATACAACCATACGATGCTCAGCACAGAACTGTTTTATTTTTAAGTATCCCTGCTCTTAGATAGTTTGAAGGAAGAATTCTCTTTTAATTTTAACTGTTCTTACTGAAGAGAAGTACAATCCCTGGCAAAAAGTATGGAATAATTCATTCATTGTCACCTGGCGTCGTGCTATTGGAATTATTAAGAGATAACCATTCAGAGAAGATCAATGATCTTTTATTTACACATCTGTCAAGTATTTGTACAGTTATGTATTTAATCTCAGCTGGTTCGGCCGTTCTGGAAATTAATTACAATTCATTGAACAAAAGGACTCTTGGAAAAAAGTATGGAATAGTCTAAACCATTGGAAAAAAGTATGGAATAAATAGGGATTAACCACAGAGTAAACAGAGCGATCATGCAGCATTAGATGTGTTAGCCAGCTGCGTCGCCACCGGATACTCTCGCGTGGCCATGTTTTGGTGGGACTCAGATCGCAAATTCCACGTTACTGTCCATGTGTTTAGGCACGTATTTGAGGGTAGGGAACGTTTTTTTTTTTACTTTAGCTACCGTGGAATGAGTGAACAACATGCCAAACTACTGCATGGCATACGGATGTAACGTGAGAACAGCAAAAGACAGCGGGTTATCTTTTCACAGATAAAAAAAAAAAAAAGAATTGTAAGTCATCGTGCGTTATATGGCTCAATCGTGGGTCGTTTTCAACCCATGCCCAAATCGCTGCAAATTATATCACCAGCCTTTCTTTGTGTCCCCAACATTAAAAATGTTTTGTTTTCTAAAAAATGCTTGTTTGATAAAAATATCAAAGAATTTCAGTCATTTTTCAGCAGTATTATCAATGTAAGGTGCTGGTAAATGCTTTCAAAAGGTTCACTTTTAGATAAATAATTAAATATATACTGGAGATGACCTCCAAACATGATATAATAATTTTTCTATTGAAAAATGGAAGGAAAAATTTTGGTAATCAATATTTTGCCCACTTCCTGACTACCTACAGCTCTGCAACTTTCCCCAACGGCGTCTTATAGATGATAATGCATGTTTCAATCTTTAATTTCACTAGTCTTTCATTTATTCGTAAGTTATTTAATATTTAAGTTTAATATACATTATATACAGTGCAATCATGACGTAACGACTAACTAATTGTTATCGTTGCTAATTTGATCATCAGTGCTAGCAAAGTTGTTGATTGTGGTGAGCATTATTTATGATTAAGCCAGCATAAAGTATTTTATATAAACGTTTACCCGATATCACACGGCAGATTTCCAAGGTTTTTTGGTTTTTGTAGATATCAAATAAAAAGCTTATTTTTTATAAATAAAGACTAAAAAGAATAAAATAAAATATATAAAAAAAAAAATCTTAAAGCACACACTTTCACCTTAAAAAGTTCAGAAAAGTGAAAAATCGAATTAAAAAAAAAAAGGTAAAAGTGTGGTGGCGCGTTCAATATTAAATTTTAAAAAGAAAATACTACATAATAAACGCGCCACCACATTTTTACCTTTTTTTTTAAATTCGATTTTTTCCTTTTTTCTGAACTTTTTAAGGTAAAAGTGTGTGCTTTAAAATTTTTATTTTATATATTTTATTTTATTTTAAATTAAGTTGAAATTGAGAAAATGTAAGGCCATGTAGCAGTTGAACATTAATTTTCATTTCCTATGAAATTGATGAATGTTACCTAAAAAATCACTTTTTTGTGCATCAATGAAACAAAGTTTTGGGAAAATACAAAAATTTCACATGAAAATCAACGTATACCATGTAAAAAGCGGATTATTCGCTATTTTGAGTATGGCTTCTACAGTGTAAAACGCGGCATCGTCCCACCACAAGATGGCTGCCAAGAGGCGACGCGCTTTTGAGGCCGTAAGCGCTCTGTTTACTCTGTGGGATTAACGAATGAAAACCAATATGCAAATGACAGAATGACGTTAGGTACATCACGTGACTGGTATATGATATAAAAACAGAAGCTGCACGTTGTTAAGTGGCATTAAACAGCTAAAATGGCTAAAACACGTGAACTTAACACTGCAGAAAAACAACTCATTCCGAAGCTCAAATGTGACGGTTACACGCAGCAATCAATTGCCGAAAAACTGAAATGCTCCCAGGGAACAGTTTCCAAAGTCCTGCCTAAAAAGGCCAAAACGGGGACAGTTTCCAATGCAACAAAATGGAAGGCCACGAGCCACATCTCACCGGGATGACCGGACGCTGGTTGCCATCGTCAAAAAACAGCGTTTCTCCTCATCTGGCGACATCAACAATGCATGGAAAGCTACAGGAGTTGATGTCTCTGACCGAACAGTGCCAAATCGGTTGGCAGAGAAGGGTTCAGATCATCTAAAGCGAAGACCAAACCATACATGACCGAGAAGCAGAAACGAGAGAGATTACAATGAGCGAAACAGTATAGAGAATGGACTAACAATGAATGGAAGAGAGTGATGTTCACAGATGAATCGAGGGGTGCCTGGCGTATGGTGACAGCCACGGGCGTTTTGTTTAACAAAAAGTTTCAACCGGACTGCCTTTGTTCTGTGACAAAATTTCCAAGAGGAATGAGAGTGTGGGGAGATGTCACCCATAAGGGGGTGGGGGAACTTGCCATTGTTACATGCAATGTCAATTCAGAAGCATACATCGATATCTTGGAAACGTTTATGTTAAAGACTGCAGAGGATCACTATGGCGACGAGGACTTCATTCTTCAAGATAACAACGCATCATGTCATCGGTTTCGACAAGTGGGAGTTTGGTTACAGGAAAAAAAAGTAAAACGTTTACCCTGGCCAGATATCAATCCAATAAAGAATGTTTGGGCAATCTTAAAGAAAAAGGTCGCTATGGAAAAACCAACAAACTTGGAGGAGCTGAAGACAGCTATCAAGAAATGTTGGACAGAAATTGATCCCCATCAATGCGAAAAGTTATGTTTATCAATGCCTAAGAGATTGCAAGCAGTGATCAGGGCCAAAGGAGGTCCTACCCAACATTAATGGTTGATATTCCATACTTTTTTCCAAGAGTCCTTTTGTTCAATGAATTGTAATTAATTTCCGGAACGGCCGAACCAGCTGAGATTAAATACATAACTGTACAAACACTTGATAGATGTGTAAATAAAAGATCATTGATCTTCTCTGAACGGTTATCTCGTAATAATTCCAATAGCGCGACGCCAGGTGACAATGAATGAATTATTCCATACTTTTTGCCAGGGTTGTAGTATTCCTTGTCAGTATCGAACGCTCAGAGAGCCGCGTCGACGATACAAGCCTGGAGATCATGCACCACGTTTCGTTCCGGTATTACTGTGTAAGCAGCATATTAAATGTTCCAGTGCCAATAGACGACATCGTTCGGTGAGTGAACCTTGTTTTTTTGTTGTTCCCCTGGTTAGTGTACCCTGCTAGCGAATCTTGAGAACTGTGAGGAGCCGTCTACCAGTGAAGCAGTTGCGGTGCAGACTGGCAGTGTCATGTGCGCGCTAAACTGTGCAGGTAGAGTGTGGGCTGTACCCGCCGTTGTGCGCCATGTTTGTCTTGTGTCAAACAAGAGCAACATAGAGCGCCCTGAAGATAATTGTATCTAGGATTAAGTCGCTAGTTTTTTTTAAGTAGCTTGTTTTCATGTTTAATCTTGTGGTTGCTAGTAATGTAGAGCAAACACTAAAACACTGAGAATTGGTAGTTGCCGCTGAGCTGGTTTTGCTCGTGAGCTGAGCATTGCTCGCATGGTGTTCTCGCAATCTCCTTTGGTATAAAGCGCGCACTCACTGGCACGCTCTTCACTTGGTTGAGCTATGGTGCGGTCTAAGTGAGTAGCGCAAGGAGACCCAGAGCACAGGCAAACTGTGCGAGGCTACGCACAGGGATTATAATGATCCTCCCCGGTCTGTACCGATAATTGGCACAGGTGAGAAGGATCATTTGACATTTTCCGACGTCTGTCTTGGCTGTTAAAAGGCGTGGCCTTCACGCCGTGTGCTCGCTGGTGCGCTGACCCCTGCCCTCAGAGCATTTTCCGCGAATGCAGGCACCGCTGAGGTGAGGTCAATTTGAGCTTGTGTTCAGGGACCTCTTGCTCCAGCCGAAGATATAATGTAACATGATTGAGTCTTGTTTAGTGTAAGGACTGCATGTTGTCCCTTGAAGTAACAAATGTTTGTTTTGCTGAGTTAATTTGATTGGCTGAGGGGCCCCTCTAGCTCTGGTGTTGTTAATAAGTGTTTAGTACAGTTAGTGGTGGCAGTGATAATGATTTTGTTATTTATTTTGTCCCTAATTTAGCATCTGGTAATAAAAGGTTTTGGTTAAAATATTTAATTGTGTGGAAAGCAATGCTTTTGTCTGAGATATCAGTCCCGGACCCTTGATGATCCTACTCCTCTGCAGTAACAGTCTGTGCTAAATATTGTTGTATGTATTAGTGAAGGGGGGGGGGGGTCGTCACAAGGTCATCAAAAACTTAATACGGGCAATGGACAACAAAGCCAAACCTAAAACGTGGACAGTATTAGATGCCATCGTAAATCTCGAAGCATGGCATGCTCCAGCCAAGCATCATCGCCAACCGTTTCAAGAAGGCAGGATTATCTGAAGATTTAATTTTTATTTATTCATTATAAATTTAATTTGTAATCTGCAATTTATTTATAGTGTGTGGATGATATCAGGAATTGGAACAGCCAGGCTCAGATCAGAGTGGGAGATCCTTCAGGATCAACAGGTTATCAATAGCAGCTGCAGAGTTGACTTTCAACAACTACGTGCGAATCGAAAAGGAATGTCGTCACTGAGGCAGCATTAAGTGAGGAGAAAATAACCCACCAATGTTGCACAGGAAATTGAGACCAAGAAGAAGAGGAAGATAGTGATGAAGGCAGATGTTGTCGAACAGTCTATGTCTTCAAATAGACAAATGGTCGTACTTTTTATACAATGATAATGTTCCATTTAATCTTTTACACATGAATTGTACTTTAAAGAATGTAATTTCTAACAATTATATAAATACAAGGTGTGCCAGGTATTTGAGAACATGTGAGTATGACATAATAGTCAATAAGTCATACTATTTAACAATTTCGAAATGAGGCAGATAATCGTGGTGGATCTAAAGATAACCTAGCAAATGAAGCGACATGCTGTCATCGTCTCCTTGGCTGCAGGACACTCCGACTCCGAGATTGCTGCATTCCTGAAAGTTGCCGTTCGTTCGTGTTCAAAGTTCGGGGAGAACTGGACACTGCCAGTGGTGATGTGCCAACCATTTCACAGAGGAAACAACATTGTCAGTGCTCGGACCATATCAGCAGGGTTCACTCCAGACTTAAAAAAGAGCAGGGTGCTAAGAGCTAAAAAGGGCACAACATTATAAAAAAAGGGCA
>JAHWFO010076856.1:213485-227990 GCA_023313115.1 Rhysida immarginata | reverse complement strand
CCCCCCCCCTGGGTACGTCCCTGTTTACTACATAAAAGAAAACCATTAGCAATCATTTCTCAGAGGATAAAACATGCCTATTTTTTTATTACCAAAAAAATAAAATAATGTTTCTCGACGTTTAAAATTATTTTATTCAAAGCTAGTATAAATAGAGATTGAATTTCTCCAAATATTTGTTTTCAAACAAAAGTTTCTAAGTAGGAAAATATTAATAAACATAAAATATATTGGGTATTAAATGGAGAATGTGCTTAGATAATAAAAAAATTAATAAGTAAAATAAATGACACTTTTTAACGAAGTGGTAATTTCTTTCTTTTAAATTCATAAGATACAAGAAAATGTAATGATGCGGTTTCTGAGACCTCGTGCCATCTCTGGAGTGATAAGAATGGTTTATTAACCAGGCAGACATAAGTGATATCGTTTAACATTAAGGGGAAGTCTACGTTGAGACGCAGTTCTTGAAACTGGTCTTTCGATCCGGATCGAAAGTGTGCATGTAAACGCAGTGCATAATGTCGCTTCCTGGGGCGGTGTGAGGCGGGGGCAGTGTGGCTTCTTCTCCGACGGGCTCCGCGATATTACATTAACTGGCAAGTGGGTTAATGAAGAATTTAATTTTAATTTTTAATTTAATCAGATCAGAATGTACAAGCAAATACAAACTGCCCCTACAGGTGGTAAAACCCAAGCGGGGGAAGGAATCAAAAGAAAAAGATTACATTTCGGAACAAATAAATCAAAATCAGATATTTAAAATCTTAAAAATAGAATTGGTTGGATCATTAAAAATGTCTACATCTTTATGAGAAAGGTTTTTATTATACAAAGTGACAAGTTTATACGAAGGAGTAATCTCACCAATATTTGTCCTCGTACTAGGAGTTATTAAAGTAAGACACTTATGACGATTTTTTCTAGGAACTGACAGCCCGATAGATGACAGAACCTCGGGCATCCAAACAGCCCCAGAAACAATCTTCTTAAGGACATTAAGAAAAATATTATCAATGATATTGGAAAGAGTAAACACATTTATAAATTCCATATTGAGATCATGCTTATTATATTTTTTTGAGAATACATGTAATAAGAATAATATGGTTTTTATTTGTTCAACATGGGGAAATAAACTGCTTTCTAAATAATAGGGTTTTTGTGAATAATTGCTTCACTCTCATAGAAACGCGACTGTTTTTATCTCTCTCTCCCTTCATCCTCATCCTGCTGTACTCTCACATTACATCGTTTACTCCTTCTCTCTCCTTCCACGTCGTAGTCTCCAGAGAGCTCCAAAACTCTCTCTTTCGATAATATCCCTTATGATTTGTAAGAGATCACTAGCGGTCGAATGAACATCGTTGATTGGCGTTTATCACCAGTGCTCCAGTTGAGCTCATTGTACGAGGAGGAGAACAAGGGCTGGAAGGGGAGGATCTCCACTCGACAAGGCCAACGCCACCAGGGAAGAGGGAGAACGGGAAGCCAAGTTCGTAACTGATTCAATGCTATTTAGGTGTTAATAAAAACAGCGCCACTGATCTCAACGTCTGGGGCATGAGTTAATCGGCTGTTACGTCAACCCCCTCCATAACGTAACTGGTGGCTGTTCCAGGGAAGAAGGAGGCTGTTCTCTCTCCTCCCTGGCTGTTCTCCATTCTATTTTCACTCTCCTCTTTGAATTAACTTCTTTTAATTCCTGCTTTCCGATTGGAATTTCTGCATGTTTTCGTTCCACAATACCTTGCTAAATACCAATGCCATCAATAAATATTATAAAAACAGCACAAAGTCACTTGTACTGACAGCAGTTGCAGGCAGGCAGTTAGTCGCTTCCATATCGAAAGTAAAAGTAGTAGTGCTTTTCATATATGGGTTAGAGGTTAAAGCAGAGATTTTCTTTAATGATCTCTGGGTTTAAGGTTAAAGGGACTAACGTTTTATGTCCCGAACGTTAGGATCGCTAGGTGCATCTTTATTTCAGCAAAAGAGCATCACTTCGCTTCCCGTTCTCCCTCTTCCCTGACGCCACCTAGATACAGGCTAGGTGGCGTTGACAAGGCTCGCTGTAAAATAATGTCACACAACTCGGCTGCTAAATAATATGTTCGTCCGGTAAAGGAATCGTTAAAATAATCTCCAATACACATTTTCAGATAAATGTCATAATTCGGAATAAATTGTTAATAACTTTAATTCAATAAGATTCATTATTTTACACACGTTGTATTGTATAGTGTATACAGTTATAATTTTAAGAAATAAATCTTAAAGGTTCTCCAGAGGGGGGTGGGTAGTTCTGTAACTTATTATAATTAGAATTTTCTGTTATCTAAGTAATCTTCACAAAATTTTCGAAGACATAAAATTAACATGTGTTTAACAAAATTATTGCTGATTACAGAGTAACTAGAATCCTACTTGTAATAGGTGTATTGCAGGCTTGGGTCAATTAGTAATTGTAATTTAATGTAATTGTAATTAATTACGTTTTTTCAGTAATTGTAATTGAACACTGTAATTATAATTACAATTTATTAATTACAATTTCAATTACAAAGATGCAACATGCAGAAAAAGAAGAAAGTTTTGGGTCGACAGGCCACAGATTCCAGGGATTTGACGATTCATGAATTCGATTGGCCCATGTCCCGTCCCTTATTTAAAATTTAAAATTTAATTATATACTTTACTTTACTTTCGATCCATCCTTATTTAATTTGTATATAATTAAATTCAAAAAATTGTAGCACTTCATGTTATATTTAACTTGCACATCTATGATGATTTTACAATATATTAATTTAATTTCTAATGTTAAAAACCGAAGACGTTTTTTCACGTCCCGATAAGTCTCTCTGACCCAACCCAAGCTTCTATATCAAAACAGTTTTGACTTTTGACTTTTCTTCAGTGAAAAGCCTATCAGCTATTGAGAGAATTGTGGATCTGCCTCGCAGTGAAAAGCCAAACAATCTTTCTTAGATTGGGGAACTGAAAGGGTAATCGAAATCAAAAATGTCATTTCTTACGAACACCTTGAAAGAATATTTCAAAGTAGTTAGTTCTGAGACGGACAAGCTTAAAGCAAAATGTTTGCTTTGCAACAAAAACTACAGCGCCAGCAAAAAAGCCACCTCCAACCTCATAACCCATCTCCAAGTAAGATTTTCTATTTTCTCTAAATATCTTTCTTTACGGAAAAACAAATTCGTTTTTCAGTTATGTATAGTATAGTGTTGTTGGTTTTTCTTTTGAATCGAATCGTTATAGAAATTAATTCGACTGTATCGTACTATGCGATGAATTCGATATTTGTGAAAAATCGATTTGAAAAAAATCGATTTTCGCGCCTAAATTTTTCTTATTGTAGTAGGAGATTTACGGTAGTATATTTATCAAGATTCAAAATATTGCAGCGGGTCCGTCTGTCTGCCTTCGATGACTACAAAAAAAAAAGAGAAAGGCTTCTTCCGACCAGAATCAACCACCCATCACTTCGCAGTTCCAACCAAAGTACCCAGTGAAGTACAAGCTCAATGACAGCCGTCAAAATGAGATCGATGACTCTCTTCGTCCAGTTCGTTTCCGCAGCAATGGTTTCTATGAAAACGCTTGAGAGGAGTGAGTTTAAAAGTTTTGTCGGGCTTCTGAACGATAAGTACAACGTCCCGTCGGTCCCGTCACGGAAGAAATTTAGGAAGATCTTGCTTCCTTCATCGGCTGCAAATATCGTGCAATTTTTACGAGACGAACTCAAGCTCGCTGAGACCGTGTGATTGATAATCGAGCTATGGATCAATCGTTCCATGCACTCATTTATTGGGGTTACGGCGCATTTTGTGTCAAGCAACTGGGAACTAAAAAGCTTCCTTTTAACCTGTCAAAGGTTTTTTGGTCGTCACACTGGTGCCAACATCGCCGGAATTTATGATGAATTGGTCGAGGGGTACGGAATTTCACGAAAGGTCTCCATGGTGGTGACAGACAACGGGACAAACTTGGTAAAGGCGTTCGACGTTTGTCTTCCAGGTTTTTCAGAAGTGGACAACACTGCCAATGACAGCGATAGCGACACTACTGATAGTGAAACTGAAGGGTCCAGAGATGAAAAGGAAGGTGACGTTGTCGACAGTGATGAACTCTTGTCCTTTCTTCCTGAAAGGATGAGCTGCTTTTGCCACACTCTCCAGCTTGTGGTTAAAAATGGCCTGAATGAGTGCAAGTTCATCCAGTCTATCATTGCTAAAGTGTCGAACATGGTGTCTTTTGTTAGGAATCCACAGTTGTGACAGAGGTGTTGGGCAAACAGAACTTGGTTCTACAACAGTGCAACACGACCAGGTGGAATTCGCAGGTAAGTTAGTTCAATGAACCAACATTCAGGTCACCGAACTCGGGTAATTTTGTGTCATGATTTTTTTATTCTCAGGTAAAGATGATTCGTTCCGTTCTCAAAGTCCCTCCCGAGACGTTCGACAACATTGGTCTGGCTGCCAGCAAACGACTAACAGCTAGTGAGCGAATGATCTTAATCACTTGATAATCTGGTAGATATACTTTCTCCATTTGAGGAGGCGACAGATTGTTTACAAGGTGAGAAGAGGGTCACCATCTCCTGCGTCCTTCCTGTCATCATGTGCCTGAAGAAACACCTGCACGGCTGCCAATCCAGAGCGGTTAGAAACGCTGGCAAACTGGTTGCCAATCTAACCAATTGGTTAGAAAATCGGCTGTCCATCTACAAAGACCACGAGGTTTGCTTGTTGGGGGCCCTGTTGGATCCCAGGTTTAAGGCGCACGGTGTGAGGATGCTCAGGAGAAGATGAAACTCCAGAACCATCTCATCAGGAAGGTGAAAGTGATCTACTCGAAATCTGCTTCGAACCTGCCTTTGGTTGAAGTTGAAGGAAACGCCCAAGAACCAAATCCCAAGCGCCCATGACTATTTTCCTACATCAGCTGCGTAGATTCTAACTCCACACCATCACCGTCAACGACTTCTGCACAGAATGAAGTACTCCTTTATTTGCAAGAACCGTGCATTCCACTGGAAGCTGATCCACTTCAATTCTAGAAAACCCACAGTTCGGCAGGTCTAAAGATGGTCGCCAAAACCATTCTTGGGGCCTGCGGATCATCTGCACCCGTTGAAAGAATCTTCAGTATTGCTGGGAATTTTTACCTACCAGACAAGTGCCGAATGTCGCATAAAATTTTTGAATATCAAATGTTAATAAAATGCGATAAAAAGTAATTGTTTAATTGTATGTCGCATAAAAGTTTTGATATCAAATGTTAATAAAATGCAATAAAAAGTAATTGTAATTTAATTGTAGTTGGTGTGAAGTAATTGTAATTAAAACTTTTGAAGAGTAATTGTAATTGAATGTAATTGCTAAAAATTCAAAGTAATTGTAATTGTAATTAATTACATCTGGGGAGTAATTGACCCAACACTGGTGTATTGTTACAATTTTTTGAAGATAACAATTTAATCCATTTGTTATTACTATTGTTAATTAGAATCCTAGAATAAAAAAATAAGATATGAATATCTTTAATTTAGCCGTCCATCATTTCTTAAGACTTAAAGCTATTTTCACAGTAATTTCTAATTTTTAACCTTTCGAAATAGTTTTAATATTATGTTGCTCATTCTTCCAATTTATACATAATAATGAATAACGAAATACTACTGTCATTCACATATTAAACATTCAATAGGCGATTATGCAATTTAATAAAAAAAATTTTCATCATTTGGGAATAAAGTTTTGTAAATTGGCTTCTAGTGATAAAACCGTACGTTTTATTTGTGTTTTGCAAGAGTTTATAATACTTTTTAGACTATACTTTTATATTATTTATCAAGGCAAACAAGTAGTTACATACGCTCATAAATCAAATTGATATTCGAATATTCATCATCATCAGAAAGCGGGAAATCCAAAGCAGGACTTTGAATTTCTTCATAATAAACACTTTCACTTCGCTCCGTCTCTGCCGGTTGTGTGGTCGCCACTTCCGTCATCATCCAAGATTCAGTCTCGTAGTTGCTATTACATACAAGTCTAGAATGAATTGAATCTCAAATTTAAATTGCAGCTAATGCATCTAATTTACAACACTGGAAATTGGATAAATTTTTAACTAAGTGATAGCAAATATGTTAAATGTACAAAGTCTGTAAATATGAACCGGAAGTTGCCCATAGATGGCCCTAGCTGTCAATGTAGTTACCGTCAAACCGCGCAGTTGGTGCAATTTTCTTACTCTGACATCTGAAAAAGATTTTCAACTCACAACAATCTAAGTTTTATATAACAGCATAGTTTGTACTAGCGTTGAACATGTCGAATTTTGTGCCTGGAAACTAAGATTTGCGGACAGCATTAATTTTTTGTTACCATTTGAAGAAAACTGCTGCAGAATCGCATCGAATGCTTGTCGAAGCTTATGGTGATTTCGACGTGAGAAACGAAGTATATGGAAGATCACCGATGAAGTTTGAAGACAACCAATTGCAACACGTGCTTAAAACCCAAATGACTCGCCAGCAAAAGCGGACCAGGAAAGCGTAATCGATAAACAGTTGCGAACATCACCAAGCGACAACCGTTACTCCATAAGCGGAATTTTTAGCATATTGATAGTTTCAACTATACAATAAAAATTAATGTCTGTAATGACATTACTATAAAAAACTCTAAATATCACTAAATACCTGTTGTTGATTTTATTCGATATTATTTAATTAATCCCAAATTTCTTTAAAGCATTTTTTTTTAAATATAAATTTAAACTTATCCCTATTAATATAATTTCTATTCTGGTTGGAATTTTGAAAAATTTTGTTAACAAAAGTTGTTTAAAATTAGCTTCTAAACACTTTTGTATATTTTACAAATTTTCCTATTCCGTCTTATTTCGCCTACATTAGCAAAAAACTGGATTTTGACACGAGTAGAACTGGTACTTCCGTTTGAAATTTTGAAAAATTTTCTGAACAAAAGATGTTTAAATATGTAATTCTATCACTTTTCAATCTCTTCAAAATTTTCATAAACGCAATGGTTAACAAAATTTTCATAAACGCAATCTCTTTTCCATGTTAGGGGAGCCTCATTGAGACAGGTGGAGAAGTTCAAGTATCTCGGGATTGCATTCACGAGTGATGGACGGCAGGAGAAAGAATTGGATGCTCGGATCGGTGCAGCAAGCTGCGTCAGACGTGAACTGTGGCGATCCGTGGTAACGAAACGAGAGCTGGGTAACAAAGCCAAGCTCTCCGTCTTCAAATCTATCTTTGTCCCCATTCTCACCTATGGTCATGAGGCCTGGGTAATGACCGAAAGAGTGCGATCGCGGGTACAAGCGGCCGAAATGAGATTCCTGAGAGGTGTGGCAGGTGTTACCCTACTAGATAGAGTGTACAGCAGCACAATAAGGGAATCTTTAGGTGTTGAGCCGCTACTTCTCCGCATTGAGAGATCTCAGTTGCGCTGGTATGGCCACGTGATACGGATGCAGCAAACTAGCCTTCCTAGGCAGTTGTTATTTTCCAAGCCGGTGGGTAAGAGACCAAGGGGTCGTCCTAGAACCAGGTGGCTAGACTACATGGAGAATCTGGGTTCGAGTTGCTTGGATATTACCAGGGAGGACATGCGGCTGATGGCGGAAGATCGCGATCGCTGGAGATCCTCCATAGGGCTGCTGCCCCCGCGAACCTAACGGATTAGCGAGTTTGAAAAGTAAGTAAGTAAGTAAGCAATGGTTAACGAGATATTTCAAAATTTATATTTTGGCGCCGGAGTAAACTTATACTTCTGGTTCACCGATTCCAGTGAAAAACTAATCAGACCTCCCGAGGAAGATTATAATCTTAAGTTTAAAGTTTGGTCTCGATAGTTTTAGCCGTTTGGACGCTATCGTGGACACTCACAAGCAGACTGACACACAGATAAACACACAGACATTTTCCAGAAATCACTTTTTCGTAATCTAGGGACCCTAAAACGTTTAGATCAGTGAAAATGTCGTGATTACAATACTTCCTTATAATTTGTATAAGAAAGTAAAAATAGTAATTTTTATTCTCCGAGAAATGATTGCTATCTTTCTTTTTTTATAATTGTTTTATTTTATTTAGAAATGTATATATGTATGAAGGTTAAAAATACCGCAAAATACAAACTTTAAACTATAAATGCCTTTCCTTATTTAATCATGTCTAATTTTGAGGGAAAAAGCAGGGTTTTTAAATTTCTTTCGAAAAGTTGCATTTTTTAGATAATATTGGAAGGTTTTTGAGGATTCCCATTAACAATGAGGTAAATTAAGTGATAGATTTAAAAAATCCTATTATTTTATTTACGAACATTAAAAATGCGGTCAGAGAAACCGCGTGCCACCATCCGTGTTACAAACACTCGCACCACCTCTGGACTGTTTAAATTTTCACATTTTTGATTAAATTTAAGCATATTAAATTATGTTATTGAGACATGTTTAAAATGTATTATTTGTAAATAAATTCGGGAATGTAATTAACTTCGAATAACATAGTTATAAACTAATTTTTCAGTTTTCTTAAATATTTTTGTTATTTGATATCATAAATTATTTTTAAAATTTTTCATAAATAACCTAACCTAATGATTTTGAATGCTCAAATATTATCTCAAATAAATTGAGATGGTGAAATGGTAAATTCGAAATTCGTACAGATCTTCTGTTGGAGGGGAGGGGGTACATTAATAACTCCAGAATGGCTCATCAGAGCCAAACAATTCATCTACAAAAAAATACGACTCATTAAAGGAAAAAGTAACAACTGAGATATGGCGTATGTAGTATCTCGTGTTACTTTTTTCATCTTTCTATGTTGTAATTCATTAATAGTTTTTCATCTTTTCCTTGGTAATATTCGATGCTATATTTTATTTAACCAGGATGATAAGATTTATCTTACATTTGGGGACGTTCAAGAAATGCGTCACGCTCTTGGAGGGGGGGGGAGGGTATGAAAAGTGTGACACAGCGTGACATGGAGGTAGAAGGGACGTTACATAAGTGTGATGTCACCAATACACACCTTCAAAAATTCAATTTCTTTCATACTGAATTATTTTTTTTTATTATTTCACATTATTTTATTTTATTATTTTCCTTTCAAATGGAAAATGAGATATATTTCTGGCCCTATTGTGAACCTATCGTTAGAAAGCTCATTGTTGTCCTCCACAACAGCGGTTTGTTCATTCAAGAAAGCTTCCTAAGATTTATAATGTCCCAGCCTTAAATTAATTAGGCAAAAACTGTGGAATGGAACAACTAAAAAGGGGGAAATCTTTAATCCATAAAGAGAATTGAAATACCGAATACGTTTGCACATGTTCGTGTTTTAGATCTACGGGGTGCTAGACCACAAACTGCATATTACGGAGTGTGGCAGATGGACAACTCGCATGGACAAGATATCCCCCTATGTATTTGTCCGGGTTTTAGATCGTAAAATGGAGGACTGTTTGAGAGAATCAACGTGGCCGAAAGGCGTATCAATAAGACCATTCTATGGCCCAAACCCCCAATTTAACGAGGATTATTAGTGTGAGTCAAAGCCTGGAGGGAGGCCTGGCACGCCCCAGGAAAAGTAAGAAAGAGGAGCAAGTTGAATTAAAAATTATATACCTTAATGCTCGGTCATTGCTACCAAAACTAGATGACCTACAAACCTTACTAATAACTCATTTGACTGACATGTGTTTTGTAACAGAAACATGGTTGTCCTCTGATTGCGATGACCCAATAGTTGCAATTCCTGGTTACAAGATGTATAGAGCTGTCCGCCAAAGAAGAGGCGGCGGAAGAGGCGGTATAAAATATTAGTCAGTGAAGAGATATCATCTTTTTTAATTGAGTCCGTTATCCAAAATGGATTAGAAGTTCTCTTAATTAAATGTCTTATAGGAAGTAGATGGACGTTATTTTTTACGCTTATTTATCGCCCCTCGTATATTCAAAGTGAAGAATGTGTTGAGCTTATTGGCGACCTTGACGTAATGAATACAAATTTAATACTGGGAGACTTCAACTGTAACTGGATGTTTGCTTCCCTAGAAACTCGATCAATGACAGCTAGTATTCGGCCTTGGGCCTCGAATAAATTATAAAGAGTCCCACAAGAATTACCAATTATACTGCGTCTATAATTGATCCTATAATTGAAGTTATAGACCATAATGAATAGAGTATATGCAGTTACCTAAATGTGATCACCAAGTTATTCTGGTTACACTTTTGCTTCCCGGTGCTCCATCAAAAATCAATAAATCCAGTGAAAAACTTATCCCCAATTACAATAGGTATAACAGAGAAGAATATAATAAACAATTAGATAGAGTAAAATTGGATGAACTAGGAAGGATAGAGGATGTTAATTTGCTCCTTGAAAACATTATTATCCTATTGACCAACGCGGCAATGGCTGCTGGCTTAACTTTAATAGATGTAGCAACTCTAAAACTAATAATAATAATAAAAAATGGTGGAACGCAGATATTCAAAACAAATGGAAAGCAAATTTGATTGCCTACGAAAATCATATTATTACAAAAGATTTCCTATCTCGAATGTCGCATAAACAAGCCAACTCGATATGCCAAGGCAAACCAGATTTGGAAATTGTTGAGCCACAATTGCTCTGACAATAAACCAAAATTGCCGATTGATGACAGGAAAACTACTTGGAGCGGGTAAATAACCCTACAAATATTCCACAGCCAGCAAAAATAATTGAGCAAGAGCTTAAGGACACTGAGGGATCTCCGGAACCGGTCATCCCATACGGAAGAAAGCTCGTGAAGTTAATAAAGGAGGTTAAGATAACAGGCCCAAATTATACTCTAACTATAACTGATAAAATGCTGCAGAATTTAAAGGAGAATGGGCATTGGATGATCTACTGTCTCTGTCAACGGATAGTAAAGAATAGAAGGTTCCCCTTGGCGCTGAAAATTGCTAACATTAAACCCATTTATAAAAAGGGTAACCCGCATATTATCTCTAACTACGTCCCATTTTGGTGCTTTCCCCTCTTACAAAAATTGTAGATAAGGTGTTTTTAATAGCCTTGTCAAATATACAGGGTGATTTGAATTGAGCACAGATTTTTTGGGAGATGATAGAAGAGGTCCTTAGAAGTATTTTTTGGCATATGAACATGGGGTCCCCTCAGCTCCGTTTACTTACAATAAAATGAACAATCAAATGACACCGGGATGCAGGCCTAGACTATTTTATTTTTAACAATTAACACAAGCAATCTACTGTAATAACTTTTAAAGTAATTGTTTGCAAAGAAATTTCAAGGTGCACGTGCTTATTTGTTGAAAAGTCTTAGGACAAACTTCGTCAAGGAGATTCCATGGTATCCAGCCCCTTTGTAAAATACGCATTATGTAAATGAACTAATCGCATTCTGGGAAAGCAGTAGGTAAGGATTTGTTTTAAAAAGTTCACTTGATGTAATTTTTACATGTGTAAAGTTAAACAAACAGTATGAATCGTTTTACATGGAATGATTATGCAGACATGCATCTGTGTCTCGGTGCTGCTGGTACCATGGATGGTGCAAGGCGTTTGTATGCTGAAGGTTATCCAATGTCATGATTGGGCCATTATCTCCTACCATGCCGTCTTAACGGGCAAATATACCTTGGTTTCCTGAAGGAGGAGCTCCCTGGTCTTCTTGGAAGATGTTCCACTAATGACCAGACATTTGATGTGGTTTCAACAGGACGGCGCACCTTCGCATTACACAAGAGTAGTTAGAGATTACCTAAATGAGACATATCCTGGTCGTTGGAATGGTCGTGGCGGACCAGTTGCTTGGCCACCGAGATCGCCAGATCTCACACCGATGGGTTTTTTTTTAATGGGGAAGCATAAAATCAATGGTGTACTCCGAACCCGTAGATACCGAAGAAGAATTGGCGGCTCGTGTTGTCGCGGCAGCAGGTGACATCAGCAACCGTGCAAATCAACTGTTTCCACGCGTACCGTGGAAATCCATCATAAGGCGTTGCGAATTGTGCTATGAAGCAAATGGCGGTCATTTCGAACAATTACTGTAAAAGTCATACAGTAGATTGCTTGTGTTAATTGTTAAAAATAAAATAATCTAGGCCTACCAACGCACACTGCGTCCTGGTGTCACTTGATTGTTCAATGCAGTATTGTAAGTAAACGGAGCTGCGGGGACCCCATGTTCATATGACAAAAAATACTTCTAAGGACCTCTTCTATCATCTCCCAAAAATCTGTACTCAATTCAGAAACACCCTCTATATGGTCAAAAATACCCGACCAACAACGGGGGAGCAGACCGGGCTATAAAGTAACTTGGATCCCGATCGAGATATTTATAAATGCCTGTGTAGCGTACGATAAAAACTATAAGTTTATTATAGCCCAGACCAACATCTCCAAGGCGTTTGATACGATATCAAGACAACAACTTATTTACGATCTGAGGGCTCTTGGAGTATCGGAGAACTACTTGGTGTTGATACAGGACTATTTCAATGCGAGAATTAACATCAGTCAAGATCCGTTGATTAGTAAAAACTCTAAGCGTGGTATTGTTCAGGGCTCTGAACTTGGCCCTCTCTTATACGGCATCGACAGCTTCCCTATTTACTCTTGGATTTAATATGGATATCGTGAGTTATGTAGACGACAACTTCCTATTTGGTACTTACCCTCCACATGAACAAGATAATATGATGGAATTGCTTAAGCAAGATCTAGATCTTTTATCAAAATGGTACGAAAGTAGAGGTCTTTGCCTTAACTAGACTAAAACTAGTATAATGACAGTTTACAAAGGAGAGACCGATTCAGCTTCCATCAAGATGCTTGGAGTACCTATGGACCCACACTTACGTTTCAACAAACTAATAGATCAGCTGGTTGTTTCCATGCATCGTTCGAATTATGTTATTAAAAGACTGAGAAACTTACTTACTTTTACCCAAAAATGCCAACTTATAACAGCAGTAATTATACCGAGAATTGAATATGGGGCAGTTTTTTGGTCCTCGACTACTGTAGCTAATCAAAAAAGGTTGAAGACCGCTTATAACAAAATAATTCGGATGGCTTTTAAACTAAACAAACTAGACTCGGTGACTGATACTTGTTCGAAATACAAACTGCCGATCATAACAACTATTTGTAAAATTGCTTTGATTTCCGAGGTGGCTGTAGCAATATGGAATGAAAAACATCCAGCCGCATTTATAAAGAATTGGTTCAGGTCGGATGTAAACGTCTAGTTAACAAGGAGATATCTATTTGTTGTCCCAGAAAAGGCATCTATCTTTATAACAAAACGTTTTCCCTATAATGCAATTAGAATTTGGAACGAGTTACCTTTTTCGGTACACTCAACAGTGTTTGATTGCCCCAATAGCTCATGTATGAGCACATGTGTCCACTTCAAACGGAGAGTGAAACAATATTTAATGGAGTTATAATAGTATTACTGACGGACTTCTCTCACTAGTGAACAACAGAGCTGATAGCCAACTGTTTTTAAGTATTTACTCCCAGTGGAGTGACAAATTATTATTATTATTTTATTCAAAGAACTAAAACCAATTACATTATAACCAATTATCCCGAAGCCTCATATATGGCTTGTATGGGACAAAATGATACATTACAACAAATACATGTAACTATAAAACTAAAAATTTCACTATACTATACTACAGACATCAATGATAACATTACTTGATCAGCAACAAATACTCTGCCAATATAATTAATAATATTCTTTCCATCTATAATATGCTGCTTTTAAAAATTTAAACGAGCTCAACGTTTGAATCCATTTCGGCATCGTATTAAAAAATGTTGGGATATAATAGTTTCTTAGCTTTTTACCATAATTATTCATAATTCGTTGAACATTAAAGGTTTGCATATTGAGCAAATTAAGTTTGTTTACATTTTTATACAGCCAGCTACTTTTAAACAAATTTTGCACAAAGATGATATACTCATACAGATCTTGAAATTTTAAGATTTTTAGCTTTTTGAATTTCTTATTAGTGTATAATCTGCCAATTAATTTGTGCCAATTAAATTTATTATTCTTATTTGTAATTTTTCAACTTCACTCGCAGCCGATGAGAATTTATAAATTGAAATACCATATCGCATCCTGGATTCAAAGTATGCTACGTATAGTAATTTTCTTATTTTTACAGGACAGAACTATATTACATAGTACATCATAAATATAATTTTCCGTAATGTAGCACATAAATTTTCAATATGATTTCTCCAACTTAAATTAGAATCAAAAATGAGTCCTAAATATTTCAATTCTGAGGTTCTACGAATTACATCACAGTTACAGTGCCTCCATACATTTAATTTAGCATAACAATTTGTCTCATGAACTTTAATTCTTGTATTAAACATCAG
>JAHWFO010076856.1:173092-213085 GCA_023313115.1 Rhysida immarginata | reverse complement strand
TGCACTCTCCTTTCTGCCCGACAGAAAATTGTCTGATCTTTGTAGGCTATGACTGAATCCAACTCGTATAAACAAATCACTTGGTCTTCACACACCTCTCTCCCTTTTGGTTTATCAGATAAATTTAAGATAAGTCAACTTGTAAGAACAGCAGCTAAGATACAGTGGGGCTTGATGGCTATTTGCGCAACGACTTACAGGAGCAGTATGTAGAAAGAGTCAATGAAGACAAAGTTGACCAAGTATCCGGAGATCTATGGCACAATCCTGCACGATCAAGCCATGTTTTGTCCATTATCATTGTACAGAGCACATCATTTTCTCACAAATGTTCAATTCTGATAGTCATTGATGTAGTGTAATTCTATTATCATTTCACTAGAATAGGCACCTGACTCCACTCAATTTAGTTGAACATTAGTAATTTTAAAATAACCAAATTCAGGATTTTTTGCCAAATTTGACTGATTGTGTAGGATGTAATTATTGAAAATGCAAAATGTAAATATATGAGAACATGCTACCATAAAATCAATGTATGGTTCTCCACTTGTTTTGCTATGAAATCCATTGCACCCCCTAGGAACTATTAAGTAAGCAAATTTATATTTTTTTTGTTGAAAGGGGGGGTGTGACTTAGAGTGTGACGTCTTTAAAGGGGAGGGGGGTAAGAAAAGTGTGACACAGCGTGACATGGGGCCACGGGGGGGGGTCTGAAAAGGCCAAAAAGTGCGTTACGTATTTCTTGAACGTCCCCTTTGGTGGCAACACTGCATTACACACTGCTTGCGATTATCCTTTGAATTGCACCAGTTCATTAATGTTGCGGAGCAACTTGGGTTTTAAGCGCGTGTGAAAGACAGGCATTGTCGGATGAGGATGACGCTCAAACGCAACAGCAATTCAAGCTTAAAGCAAATTGCGTGAAAAACGACCAGAGTATCAAAAAATTAGTTAAGGCATCGTTATCCAACCATATAAGGGTTTTAGCATCAAAATGTTACGCACAGTAGCGGCTCGTGACTATAATAAGTGGCGGGGCACAAATACAAAATTTCAAGTTCTTAGGCCTTTTCGTACAAAAGCTGTAGCTTCATTTGTATTTGGAGCCTCAGAGGACTATATCAGTTTTAGTGTGTAATAGCTAAAATTTTAAGCAACACATTATAAATATAAAACATTTCAGGTTTCTGGACTTCTAGTTTAAAATTTAGAGCTTGATTTGAGATTGAGATCCCATAATTTTTAATATATATTAGCTACATTTTTAAATACCACACTATGATTAAACAAAATTTCAGGTCCCTAGGCCTTTCCGTTCAAATGTTATAGCTTCATTTGTATTTGAGGCCGCCAGGGGCGCCGAGGCCTATACCACCCTCCTTGTATATTGTCTATAATTGTTAAGTAACGCACTGTAAAAATACAAAACTTCAAGTTCTTAGGCTTCTTATTATTCAAACGTTAGAGCTTGATTTGTGATTTGGGCTTCATGGCCCCTGTCTAGACCTAAGAGGCTTAAATCAGATTTTAGTGTATATTAGCTAAAATTTTAGTAAACTACTATAAGTATATAAAATTTCAGATTTCCAAGCCTTTTCGTTCAAACATTATAGCTCTGTGTTTAGGACCCCTGCCAGGGCCCCAGAGGGTTGTATAAGTTTAGTGATTAATAGCTAAAATTTTAAGTAACACGCCATAAATATGCAAGAATTCAGGTTTCTGGACCTCTAGTTCAAAAGTTATAGCTTGATTTGTGATTAGGGCCTCAGGCCCCTGTTGAGACCTCAGAGACGTATGACCGTTTTTAGTATATCAGTTAAATTTTTAAGTAATTTTCTATAAGTAAACAGCATTTCAGATTTCTAGACCTTTTCGTTTAAAAGTTGTAGCTTTGCTTGTGATTGGGGTTTCTGGGGCTCTGCTAAGGCTTATATTACTTTTTTGTAGATTTGCAATATTTTTTTTAGTACCACACAATGAATATACAAAATGTTATAGCTTCAATTCTGTTTGGTACCTAGAGGCTTATATCAGCTTTCTTCTATATTGACTATATTTTTTAGTTCCACAATAAAAATATACAAAATTTCATGTTTCTAGACCTTTCCGTTCAAAAATTATAACTTGATTTGTATTTGATGTCTCGGGATCTTCTGGGGGTGCCCCAGAGGCCTACATCACATTCCTTGTACATTTGCTATATTTTTAGTACCACACTAGCTGTTACCCCCGGCTTCGCCCACCCTAGAAAGTGGGGAAGGGGGGGGGGTCGTAGGAGGCTGAAGTTTGGCGATAGAGCAGGTCTTTTATTGATAAGCCTGCCCTGAAAATTTCAAGTCACTAGCTCAAACCGTCTAGGAGGAGATAGATAAATAAATAAATACACGCAAGAGTTTTAGTATATTAGACTATAAATATAACAAATTTGAGGTTCCTAGATCGTTCTGTTCAAATGTTATAGCTTCAATTATATTTGGGGCCTCTGGACCTACGAAGGGGCCTAGAGGCTTATATCACTTTTTTGTATATTGGTTTTATTTTTTTAGAACCGCACTACAAATTTACGAAATTTCAGGATTTTAGGCCTCTTTCTTCAATAGATAAAAAAGAAACCATAAAATTCATATAAGTGGCCCCTTGGGGTTCCCGGGCCACCCTAGAGGTTTCACTATATTTTTCGCACCGTCCTCTGTATAGGGCCTACGTGTGTACAAAATTTCAAGCCTTTCAAAAGTTATGGCGAGTGACATACACACATTTTTTTATACATCTGTATCGTCGTTAATAGAGTTTTAGATGATACTAAAACTTAAAAAAGGCAACACAAAGTGATTTTGCTTCATGATAATGCACCATCACACACAGCAAAGTTATCAAGGAAACGACTGAGGCGTTCAGTTGGGAAATACTTTCGCATGCTCACCAATCCTCGTGTCGACAACAACCCCGGAATTCCTCTCTGACGGGTTCACCCGTGTAGTCACGCCTTGGCGCAATGCTTGGAAAGGGATGGGGACTATGTCGAAAAGTGAATAGTGCATTACATAGGCGACAAATGTAAGTGTCAGATACAAAAAGAATTTTGGAAATCGGTTAAAAATAAAAAAGTTAAGGACCAGGAGGAACTATTCTTGAACAACCTTCGTACATACCTGATATACCCGCCCTTTATTTCTCGAATGAATTTTAAAATAAATGAAAAATCTAGTGACTTTAAAATAAGGTATTTTTAACTGGAGTGACATTTCGTGAACGGATTCTTTGGTACCTTGACTACATTTACTTTAAAAGAAGATTCTGAAGATGGTTCGAAGAGAGGGAAAACAAGAATGATTTTACCGCCAAAGCGGATAAAGGGAGCACATTTTCTTGTTATAGCATCGTACATGGATATATAGAATTAACCAACATTTTAAAACACTTGAGAGTAAATAAATAAATATGAAAACTAAATTGTAAATTACTATTTAAATAGGCTAACGTATAGAGAGAAATTAAAAGAATAAACTTAAAGAATGAAAGGTAAATGGAGACTGAAGTTATTCCTCATACACTTAAAAAAATAAAAGTTCTTTAATTTGTAAGAATTCTCACATAATGTTAAACGAAGTGAGCCTCAATTGCTGAAGCGTTTTGTGTAAGCATCTATTAGATTTTCATATTAAATTACTAAAGTCTTATTGAAGCAAGCGATTAACTACTATTAAATTAATTAGTAATGAGTTTTAGATACCATTAAGCCTAAGAGTACTATACTCTTGATTCAAATAAGCTATGGATAACAAAAGATCTAATAACGCGTAAGGAGTTGGTTGATATGTTACACGCCATATCTTAGCATTAAAAGTTCTATAAATTCTGTATTGTACCATTAGGGCACGTGCAACAAAACCAATTGCCACTATCATTATTTACTCGTTATATTCACTCATGGCACGTTGTTACGAGTTGTTTGATATATTACATGCCATATGTTAACATTTAAAGTTCCAATGGTGCTATATGGTATCATATGGCACCTTTAAGGCACGTGCTACTAAGCCAATACAATTATCATTATTTACACGTGATATTCACTCATGGCACATTGAAACGAGTTGTTTGATATATTACATGCCATATCTTAGCATTCAAAGTTCCAATGGTACCATATGGTTTCATAGGGCACTATTAGGGCACGTGCTAGTAAACCAATAACCATTATCATTATTTTCTCTTGATATTCACTCATTACATGTTACGAGTCGTTTGATATATTACATGCCATGTTTTAGAATTGAAAGTTCCAATGGTACCATATGATTTCATAGGGCACTATTAGGGCACGTGCTAGTAAACCAATAACCATTATCATTATTTTCTCATGATATTCACTCATTACATGTTGTTACGAGAGGTTTGATATATTACATGCCATGTTTTAGAATTGAAAGTTCCAATGGTACCATATGGTTTCATAGGGCACCATTAGGGCACGTGCTAGTAAACGAATAACCATTATCATTATTTTCTCGTGATATTCACTCATGGCACCTTGTTACGAGTCGTTTGATGTATTACATGCCATATCTTAGCATTGAAAGTTCCAATGGTACCATATGGTTTCATAGGGCACCATTAGGGCACTTGCTACTAAACCAAAAACAATTGTCTTTATTTTCTCATGATATTCACTCATTACATGTTGTTACGAGTCATTTGATATATTACATGCCATGTGTTAGAATTGAAACTTCCAATGGTACCATATCATGCCATAGGGCACCATTAGGGCACGTGCTACTAAACTGTTAACCATTATCATTATTTTCTCGTGATAGTCACTCATGGCACGTTATTACGAGTCGTTTGATCTATTACATGCCATATCTTAGCATTGAAAGTTCCAAGGTTACCATATGGTATCATAGGGCACCATTTGGGCACGTGCTATTAAACCAATAACTATGATCATTATTTTACACGTGATATTCACTCATGGCACGTTATTACGAGTCGTTTGATATATTACATGCCATATCTTAGCATTGAAAGTTCCAATGGTACCACTTGGTACCATTAAAACACGTACTACTAAACAATTCCATTGCACGTACACGTGCCATTAGACCGATACTTGCTATCACTAGTTACTCTTTTATATTCGTTCATGATATGTTGTGACAATTTGTTTGATATATTACATGCCATATCTTGTTATAGGAAATGTTTAAGAGGGTATCATAATGGTACCATTAAAGCACGTGCTATTAGAGCACGTACTTATTTCTGCTATCTCACGTTCGTACTTCTGCGTACTCTGTCCCATTTTAATGGATTGGTGAAAACAGACTGTGAAAAAGTTAATTCGTTTTCAAGTTATCGTAATAAATGCTAAGCTCCCTAGGAATAAAAAAATTCTCTTGATTTAGGGACCGAACTGTCCTTTTAATAATTGTCAAACGCGTGCATCCTGCACGCACACCATCTCATTAACGTTTAGAGCACGCGCGGAACCGAACCCATGTTCTCAACACGCGTTTTACCAAATGCGAGGATAATTCGTTTCTTCCAGCAATTCAACACATGATTGAATGAATTGTGAGATTGCAATACATGCAATTCAATACATGCAACGCAATGAATTGTGGGATTGTCTACAGACGGACGGACTGACAGCTGGACACACCGATCACATAAGCACATTTCTATATATAGAAAATGTGCTAAAAACGACCGGACGTAAGAAGAAAGAGAATGGAAACAAAAGAATCTAACAACTGTTGTCAGCAGAAGAAATATAAATAACTTTTAAAGACCCAGGTGGCCGAGAGGGCTAGAGCGTAGGCTTTCTGGTTCTCGAGTCCGCCTGGCCGAGGGTTCGAATCCCGCCGTGGGCATTGTTTGTGTTTGTTCCGGGCTGCGTACAGATATAACTTGTGTCAAAGGCGCAAAACGACTTTAGTAGTCGACGCCACAAATTCTAATAAACCAAACTATAAAACTATAAAAACCGTATGTACTGTATACGTACTTCTTGCATCTCGAACGCACTGTAAAGTAAATAACAATTCCGATGGAGATACACCAGGAGGACACCAATCCAGCAACAAATGGAGTAGCTGTGGAACCGCTTAAATCTTAAACACATAATAGATAATAAAATAACTGAAAATAATATTCAAAATTTATATCTATTTTTATGTGTGAGATTTCCTAAATTTAATTATTATCATTGGTATTTCCAATTACACAATTACCAGTCTTTCCTCCGGTCTTTATCAAGTCTTGCGCATTTCCTGCAAATAAGAAAAAAATTTGAGGTATTTCAGTGAACTTTAAACTTTCTAAAATTAAATGAAACTTCATAGAACATTAAAATAACCTGTATGAAAACCTGATTTTTACTATTCGACATTCAAGAGAAACAATCAATTTTGTGATTTTCTTATCGAATAGTAATATACACCTCTTTAGCTATTTTAAATTCAGTCTTATTAAAAAAGTTGTGAAACAAATTAAGATTGCTCCCTTACGTATGCAAATAGGCGGGCTACTCCATTTTCCATTGATACAAATTCTAGAATTTCCACCTATTAAAGTGCAATTTGCTTTAGCTTTGTATTTCGCAGTTTTATAATTATTGCTCGGCGATTTAGTCTCTAATAGTTCACAGTGCAGCGGAACGCTTGGTCTTCCACAATGAAGAGAATCATCTAATAAAATAAAATATGATCAGTGAATAATCAAGGGTATTTTGTTGCCAAAAGAAAACACGAAAGGAATATTTTTACCCAATAATATTTGTACTTCACAGAGCCTAACTGTCGCTTTTAGGAGGAACCGGATCTGAATTTCATTGATTAGCTTCGTCTTATTTTCATTGCCACATATCGCTTCCCATTTCAGTTTCAAACGATCAAACTCATCTATAGGAAAATGGGTTATTCTTTTTGTTTAGGTTACTAAGATTACACAATCGAAAGGGTATTAAGTAATTTTTCATTAGGAATTGTTTTCGAAAATTACCGTAAGTTAAGAACTGATTGCATGTGACAGATTCTGGGATAGGCTCAACAGTTGTGATATCAAAAGACTGAATGTTATAGAAATCTACAAATATAGAAAGAGTGATGAAATAAATGTAATTAGAATAGAAACTTTAAAATTTAACGCAAATGAAGTGCAAACGCAAAAGATAAATTTCGGTCATTCCAGATCGTTAAAACTAATTTTTTTTTCAAATCTTTATCCGAGCAAACGTGATTAGTATACGACAGAAATCTAATTTTTTACAGCCTATAAAGAATTCTGTTAGGATAAATACTTTGCTTAATGTTGAAATATACCATCGTAATTGCAGGTGGTAAAATTTTATTAAATTTTCCAGAAAAATGATGCAACTTGACATAATACTATAAAATTCATAAGTAACAATAAGCTTTTTAAAGATTCAGTCATTCGACTAAACCAATATTAATTAGAAAGATACTGAGTTGTACCATTAATTGCATGCAAAGGTGCATTAAAGTGCTTTTGATGCAGAACACATATAGCCACTTTCAATGAGAAACAGGATAGAGTTCTTACACTGTAGGATAAAATGGAAGAGTTCACTTTATCGCGCTGAATAGATAGGGACGTCATAGAGATAGTATATTTTATACCACCATGCGCGATCTGTGAGCTACTTTTTTCACTCAAGACTGCTCGCAACCGCTTTTTGCAGCCTATTGTTGAAGTGCCAGGATTTAAGAAAATTAGAGCATTAAAAAAAAATTTTCCCTATCTATTGAGTGCGATAAAGTGAACTTTCCATTTTTCACCAGTACTCGAATCCGCCTGGTCGTGGGTTCGAATCCCACCGTGGGCATGGGATGTTTGCGTTTGTCCCGCTGCGTAGAGTTATAACCTGGGTAAAAGGTGCAAAATGACCTTAATAGTTGACGACAAGTTTCTAATAAACCAAACCATCTTTCACCTTACAGTGTGAGAACTCTACCAGCTTATATAATTTATACAGGCTGTATCTGAATGGTCTGTACAAACTTTTAGGGGAGGGAGTATGGATGATCCTAAGCAAAAAAAGTTCATATGAACATGGGTCCGACTATGAACGATAACTGAGATATGAACAGAAATGGCACCAATAAGATCAAAATGGCACCAATAAGATCAAAATGGCACCAATAAGATCAAAATGGCACCACTAAGATCAACAAGTTTATAACTCACTTTCTACAACATCTAGGATGATGAAATTTGGGAGAATAATGGGGTACATCAAATTGTGTTCACCGTTAAAATTTGATCGAATTCCAACAAGTAGTTTCCGAGTTACGTAGTCAACATCATAGCACGTGATATTTAGTACTCATATGTGAGCCAATGATTAGATATCTGACATTTTCTTTTGGAGAGACTGCAACTTCTAACTCGTCCTCATTTGATTCTTTCGCTAAATCATCTTCCTCTACAATTTTTTCCTTTGTTGTATTTCAGCCATCATTGTTTGAAAAAGTGTTTCTGGATCAGGTTCATTGCAGGTTGCCACGCATCCTCCATTGCCACAAAATTTTCAAATCTACTCTTTCGAAATCTGTTACAGGAGATGCTAAGTTTATAATGGTGCTGCTTGCTCTCGCGTTGTGACAAATCCAGCCTTCTTGAAGCACTACTAAATTGTAACTGGCTGAGCTTTACACCAAGCGGAACTGACCCAGAGTATAAATGAATGAACAATTCACATACACATTAAACGAATGCGGCTTTGACTACAGTACTACAACACTTTCAGGACAATTCTCTATTATCTCTTTACTTTGACAAATGAGAGCCTCTATCCGAAAGGTCAGTTTTTCTGCTTTACCACACTGTGTTCAAATTTTATTATTTACTACAGTACTTCCCGATTTTAATTGGATATTTCCAGGCGCTTTTCCAGTACAAGTACAATATATAACAGCATGCTCAGACTGGCAGAATGTGATAGCAATAGTGTCATAAAAAATGTGTCTGCCAGTGTGGCCAGATGGTTGTTCAAGGTGATCGGACAATTCAGAACATGACTATTTGTGAAACATAGATAAAACAGAACTATGACTAATCAGAATCTTGTTAAATAACATTATTTAATGGGAGCTGAGAAATATTATCCATTCATAGCATTTATAGGGGAGGATAAAATCATCAAAGGTGAACTATACTATATACTTTATACTATATTATATTATATTATATTATATTATATTATATTATATTATGAACGAGATCCACGCGCAGTTTGCGCGGTAATTAGTTTTATCAAATTCAATTCATTCAAATTGTTTCGTTTGAAGAACTCACATTTTCTCCTTTCTTTATAGTTTTTTGATTGATTGATGATAAAAATTGTTGCTCAGACAACAATGGTCAGGTGGCTTTTCAGTTCCGGCATGTGCTTTAAGTCAGCGCCAACAATGCTCAAACGTGTAACAACAATGCAAAACTGTTTCCGTGACGAACTCACATGTTCTCCTTTATTTATAGTTGGATGGCTATAGCATTAAATTATTGCATTTAATTATTTATTTTATTTATTTTTTGTTATAATATATTATAAGGGTCGTACATATGAAAACGAAAATTATTTATTTTATCCAAAGTGTATACAAGGAATTTAGAAATGCTCTCCAAATGTGCTGCGTTAATTGGGGTGCCTTTTTCAAGAAAGTCCAGTAAAGTCGGACCTTTGCGATCAAAAAACACGGTCAACATCATCTTCCCCGTGCTGTTTGCGAGTGCTTTTGATTTTTTCGGGGGTTTTGTTGTTTGGACGAAACGATCACTCGCAGAGCTTCGAAACGCGAGCTATCGCTCTTTCTCACGTGATGCAACACTTGCAACCTATTGTTCAATTTATACGTGGGGTTTAGCAATTGTTGAAAACAAAAATTTACGATCCTACACGTCGTCTTTTTTTTCCCACACAAATTTTCGTTTTCATTTGTACGACCCTTTTATTTTATTTATTTATTGTATGGATTCAACATCGAATCAAAACATCGATATATTATATCATATCATATTTAAATTAAAAACATCGATATTTTTTCTGTAATAGTAATTTCAGTAGAATATTTTAATAGAGTAATCTTGTGCATCCCTAATTTTTTATAAGGATATAAGAATCATTATTATTTCATCCGCAGTTCTTTTATCATGGAATTTTCAAAGACACAGAGAGGAAATCAAGTTCTACTATACCAAGGTTATGAATATACCAAGTATAGGTTAAACGGGAATGGAATGATCACCGGGAGATGCAGAGTCTACTTTGCCACCAAATGCAGGGCATTTTTGAGGACACAGGGAGAAAATATCATTGGAGAGGTCCCACAACACTGCCACGATTCTAATCCTCAAAAAGCACAAGTGAATATTTTTAAGTCTAGGATGAAGCAAAACATGAAGACTGTTTATGGAGAAACTCCGAGGACAATTATGGGAAATATTTTATCAGAAGTGAATAGGGATGTTTTGGAGCACATACTGCTCTTATTCCCAATCCGGCTACGACTAATTTTCCTATCCCCGAGAAGTATACTGATCTCATACTGTATGATACGGGGGCTGATGACCCAGATAGAGTACTGGCAATTGGGAATGATGGTCTGCTCTCAGAATTAAAGAAGGGTGTCATTTTTGGAGACGGAACATTTGATAAAGCACCCAGCATTTTTTTTCACCTGTATACATGGCATGCTAAAATTGGCAATTCATATCCTCCATGTATTTATTTTCTTTTGCAAAAAAAAAATATGGCTACATACAGCAGAGTGTTTACCATATTACAGCAATTGGTGCCCAATATAACACCCCCAAAGATTCTGCTTGACTTGAAAAAGCATGTAAGTCTGCTGCTCAAGTTGCTTTTCCACAAGCAGATGTGAAAGGGTGACACTTTCATCTATGCCAGAGCGTTATTAGGAAGATCAACACTGTTGACTTAAAGGAAGCTTACGAGTCTGATATAAACGTGAAGTTGAAACTGAAATCCCTACCTGCTCTCTCTTTTGTGCCAATACTTGAAGAATGGGGAAGTTGCATGAAATTTAAAAAAAATTTTTTACGATAGTTTAGATCACTAATATACCGGTATGGGTATCCTGTTTTCTAATTGTGCGTAGTTCTTTTTAAAAAAATTATTAAACTTGACACCACCAAAAAACGATACGTCATAGCTCAAGAGTGATGTGACGTCACGCGCCATGAAACCAGAAACCATGCCTATCTCTTATGCTGCTTTTCATGATCTGTAGATGTTAGATGCCTAACATCTTTATCTATGATCTGTCTGTAATAAACATGTATGCTTACAATTATTATCACATTCCCATGTACAGTATACAAGCACTAAGTATGATAAGACTTAATAAAGCATTCATAAGAGCACTAAAACATCACGAGAGAAGAAATAAAAATAGATGAAGGTACTGAGGAACGATACACGACGAGAAATTAACGTCGGTTTCCATGACCTCGTACTCGTATGTTATTCTTCGATTTTGAGCTAGCCGAAAAAGGAATGGACAAAAGCACATGGGATACAATTAGTTTTTTCGTCTGATTCTTCAGACGTAGCAAAAGTTTGATCCGATTAAACTTTAAATTTCGCCCGGTTTCGATCACTTGTACAAATGTATACATCTTATCTTTGTTTCGGTGATTATCGACTATAATCCTGAATTCCACAAGGAGAAATCTAGACATGAAAATAAACAATAGAAGGACTCGTTTTTCGAAAAAAATTTCGTGAGCTCTATTATTTTATCATAGATAGTTGCCTTTTCATTTTTCCCCGGGGAACCCCAAGGGGGGGGGGGCCCAATCGAAACGTCGGTGCTATGTCTTCATATGGTGCTGTAATTTTTAAATTATAACTGAAATATAAAAGACTTTTCGGGAGTTGGCAAAAAATCGTACAACCACCAGAAAAAATAAAAAGGGAAAAAATGTGGATAAAAGTAATAAGATAAAATGATCGATTTTATTAGTTCGAGGAGGTTTTAAACAACTTGTTTGACTTGTGTGGTATCATTTTGTTACTGGATGGTTTAATTATGCATTAAAATACGCGAAGAAATAGCGGTATCGCTAAACAAGATGCCATTTAGAAGCTATCCCCTTTCCGCGCATGTGCAGTGGCAGAGCTGATCTACAAAGGCGTTGTTTCAATTGCGTGCGACGTCACACATCGTTTTAGTTTGGGGGCGTGGTTTTGCATTTTTAAAGTTAAATTTGATAGTTTTTTTAATACTTTTAAGATTTTTAATAGCGATTTTCTTATTCAGCGTACCGAAATCTATATAAGACAGGCCTTCTTTTTAAAAAAGAAATTCCATCCAACTTCCCCATTGTCTTTGACCAACTAGCTACCACATTTTCGGATGAGAACACTACAATGCAGTCTCACATATTTCTTCTCAACCTACATCGAAGGAGCTGCAGGAAGATCACCTCTATTCCCAGTAACAATTTGGAATCATTTTGTGGCTGCTGCTGAAAGATGACCTAAGACTACAAATTGTTGTGAAGGTTTTCACAACGCCTTAAATTCACTGTTTCATTGTAGCCACCCAAGCATTTGGAACCTATTCGATGGATTAAAACGAGATATAGCTTGCCAGTTATTATTATTAGTCAATGTCCAGACAGGTCGCCCAGAAGCCACAAAAAAGAGGTACGAGACCCTGAGTATTCGAGTAGCAAGAATTGTGCAAGAATATCATGCTGAAGAAGACAAATTGAGATTTTTACGTCGAATGGCCAATCTGCAGTGATTACGTTTTTGTATTTTGTCATAGTCCATATTTTTGTGACGTTTCACGTGTTTGTTTTGTATATTTAAACATGTTAATTCACAGAGGTGAATTTTTGTGGATTCTTTGTAATAGTTTTTGTGATGGTCTTTTGAGATATAGGTTCTTTATTTGTGATTAACCTATAAGTGAGATAACTTTTAGTGTTTTATTTGTAATGAGGTCTACAATTGAGTTATTAGTGTTTTTTAAATATGGATAAATAAGATTCTGTCAATGAGTTGTTAGGTAGAGGGGGGGGGGTGTCAACATAGAACGGAAATAACGATCTTTGTGACTTGTAATAATTTTGGTCTTTTGCATAATTGATGAAGTGATATTATTTATCAGTTGATAGGACGTGTCTTTCATGAAGTCAAGAATTGAAGTTTAATTATTGAGTAAACGTGATTTTGAGGAATTTTATTTAAATTTTCTTGGCGAAAGTGAGGCCGGAAATTGAGAAATTATAAAAGGATGCTCTGTAGTGAGACGGTTTCTGAACCTCTACATAGCAGATGGAGTCAGTTATCATGTGATTCTGCTGTAGCTGGCGGAGCATGGAGCTCCGACTGGACAGCAGGATTCACAGGGATGAATTAAATGTTGAGGAAGGGAGCCTCTAATTTGTTGTGCTGTAAATGAATCTACATTTATATGTGTAGCAAACGATGTATGGAACACTTCTTCTCCTCGCATTTTTTTCAAGGGTCTCACCACATTAATGTAACAGGATAAAGCTGTGTGAAGAAATATCATAGAGTGATGAGCATATGATATGAAGTAGCCTAGGTGGCATGTTAAGAGAACTTCTCCTGTGTTTAAAAATATTTTGGAAAACCTCCACTGATGTGTATTGAAGTAACGAGAACTCTCCACACTATTAAGTAAGAAAGGATTATATGAGTAATAACTGGATGATAAAATAAGATGTTAAATGGATACCAGCTGAGATGCAGATGTTATGCAAAGATTCCCCTAATACAAAGAAAAATGTGATTTAATATTGATGATGGTGAATTTTAAGATCAACAATTCTACAGTCTGTGAGAGCGAGACGACTTCTAAGAGGAGTAATATAATTTTACAGTGAAAGAAGAATGCATTGTGAGTCAACACGATTTGAGAAGGCAACCGAGATTCTTCAAGCTACGAATCAACTACATTGGATTGAGTGTAGGAATTGGTCGAACTCTCCTTAGACATTTTGAGAGAATCTACGAACTCATAGGGAGATTGATTCGAATTCCTCTCTTAAAGCGCAGCGCAGTGGAATTTGTGTGTTTAAAATGTGAAAATTCAGTGCAGTGTTATAGTGCCTTTTGGATAAATAAGAGTTTTGTGTATTGTGATATTACTATTGTGGATATAAGACTTCAGACTGGCAACTGTTTTGTAAGTGATGAAATTTACTTGAATTTGCTAGATATGTTAAGGAATAGAATTATTTCTTGAATTCTGAGTTTACTGATAGATAATATTAAAGCTTTGGTGAGACCCATTCGGAGTGGTCACTTGAGCACAAAACATATTAAAACTTGGATAGTATTTTAAGATTTTAAGATTTGCATTTATTAAGAGCAATATAAGCCTTTTTCTGATTATCATAATTTAATCAAACAGCTGCATTTATACAATTATCTTGAAATTTAATATAGTCATTTTTGAGTAGTTAATTAATCATTAGAAGTTAAGGTCATTTACATTTATTACTTTTCTCCAATTAGTATTTTTCTTGAAATAAAGATTGATTTTGTTGTGACTCTAACACTTTGCCTGCTTATTTCTTTTGAAATATTTCACCCTTAGGCACCTTTTAAAAAAATAAAGAAAAGTTTTATTTTTCCGAACCCGACAAATTGGTTGTTGATTACTCAGTGGAATTTATTATTGGGATTTGCCTGAGATTGAGCTAGCCGTAATATGGGGCAAGATATGATAGGGTGTCACAATGGCGCCCAAAATATAAAAAGGGAGATAAGCATTTTAATCAACAGTACCAAATTGTCACATTTTCGTATTTTTTTACAAGTAAATAAATAAATAAAAACGTAATAAATAATTAATACCATACATATGAATAAATTTACGTTCTGTTTCGTCACAGTTCTGAATTGTGACATTCAGATATGTCATTGTTCTGATTTATCAACGTTATGATTTGTCATGGAATCTTGTTCACATAATCAGTGAAAATATTGCAATAAGCGACACGTGGTAATAACATTGGTCAGCTTATAGACGGGGTGCGTGTTTACAAACATAACCTTACTTCGTGCCTAGACGTATTTCCGGTTTCGTGATAACTGCAATGGCTGTGACTAAAAGTCGAAATTATTCAGATTGACTGCCGAGTGTCGCAATTTATCATTAATTTTTTATTGAGTTGGTGATCATAAAACGGTACACGGAAATCGATAAACGTTACTTTACTCAATAAATTTGCATTTTGCTAATTGGTTGAACTAGGCGCAACACATTACGGCATTTTTATTGGTTAAATCGTTCGTTGTTTACTCTTTTCTGCCTCAGACAATTGGGAAGTTGCATAGAATTTTTTTTTACAAATTAAAGCACTGTTTCATACAGATTGTGTTATGCTGAATACGAAATCGTTGTTAAATTTATTAGAAATATTAAAGAAACCTACTAAAATTAGCGCAAAAAACGTGAAACCACGCCTCCTAACGAATACGATATCTGACGTCACTTTCCATCGAACGCAATGATTTTGTGTGTATGTGAGTTCCATCTTAAGGCTTTAACCATTGTCGTTGACAGTGGGAAGCAGACGAGTGACACCATATAACTCACAGGCTATGACGTACCGTTTTCTTATGGTATCAACCAGGCTTGGGTCAATTAGTAATTGTAATTTATTGTAATTGTAATTAATTACATTTTTTCAGTAATTGTGATTGTAATTGAACACTGTAATTATAATTACAATTTCATTTATAAAGATGCAACATACAGAAAAAGAAGAAAGTCTTGGGTCTACAGGCCACAGATTCCAGGGATTTGACGATTCATGAATACGATTGGCCCATGTCCCGTCCCTTATTTGAAATTTAAAATTTAATTATATACTTTACTTTTGTAGTAGTCATATAGTATAGTATATAATTAAATTCAAAAAATTGTGGCACTTCATGTTATATTTATCTTGCACATCTATGATGATTTTACAATATATTAATTTAATTTCTAATGTTAAAAACCCAAGACGTTTTGTCTTCACGTCCCGATAATCCTCTCTGACCCAACCCAAGCTTCTATATCAAAACAGTTTTGACTTTTGACTTTTCTTCAGTGAAAAGCCTATCAGCTATTGAGAGAATTGTGGATCTGCCTCACAGTGAAAAGCCAAACAATCTTTCTTAGATTGGGGAACTGAAAGGGTAATCGAAATCAAAAATGTCATTTCTTACGAACACCTTGAAAGAATATTTCAAAGTAGTTAGTTCTGAGACGGACAAGCTTAAAGCAAAATGTTTGCTTTGCAACAAAAACTAAAGCGTCAGCAAAAAAGCCACCTCCAACCTAATAACCGATCTCCAAGTAAGATTTTCTATTTTCTCTAAATATCTTTCTTTACGGAAAAACAAATTCGTTTTTCAGTTATGTATAGTATAGTGTTGTTGGTTTTTCTTTTGAATCGAATCGTTATTGAAATCGATTCGCCTGTATCGTACTATGCGATGAATTCGATATTTGTGAAAAATCGATTTTCGCGCCAAAATTTTTCTTATTGTAGTCGGGGATTTACGGTAGTATATTTATCAAGATTCAAAATATTGCAGCGTGTCCATCTGTCTGCCTTCGATGACTGCAAAAAAAAAAAGAAAGGCTTCTTCCGACCAGAATCAACCACCCATCACTTCGCAGTTCCAACCAAAGGACCCAGTAAAGTACAAGCCCAATGACAGCCGTCAAAAGGAGATCGATGACTCTATCGTCCAGTTCGTTTACGCAGCAATGGTTTCTATGAAAGCGCTGGAGAGGAGTGAGTTTAAAAGTTTTGTCGGGCTTCTGAACGACAAGTACATAGTCCCATCACGTAAGAAATTTAGGAAGACCTTGCTTCCTTCATCGGCTGCAAAAATCGTGCAATATTTACGAGACGAACTCAAGCTCGCTGAGACCGTGTGTTTGACAATCGATCTATGGACGCACTTATTTATTGGGGTTACGGCGCATTTTGTGTCAAGCAATTGGGAACTAAAAAGCTTCCTTTTAACCTGTCAAAGGTTTTAACATGATAATGTTTTAAGGCTGGACATCTATCTACAAAAAACGTGATGCGAAAAATGACACCAAAAAGTCTTACGGAAACAGTTTTCCATTGTTGATGCACGTTTAACTATTGTTGGCGCCGGCTTGAAGCACACGCCGGAACTGAAAAGACACGTGATCATTGTTGTTGAGCAACAGTTTTTATTAGCACACTAGCAGAGGTACCCGGCGTACTGGGCACATCGGTTTGGGTCTGCACGTGATCAAAACGTTAATGAGATTGTGCGCGTGGAGGATGCACGTGAACGACGATTATTGAAAGGGCAGAACGGTCTCTAAATCAAAAGAATTTTATTATTCGTACGGAGCTTATTATTTATTACGATAACTTGAAAACGAATTAACTTTTACACTCTGTTTTCACCAATCCATTACTATGGGACAGAGCACGAACAAGTACGAACGTAAGATAGCCGGAATAGATAGGTGCTCTAATGGTACCATTATGATACCCCCTTAACAATTTCCTATAACCAGACATGGCAGGTAATATATCATACAAATCGTCACGACGCCTCATGAACGAATATATAAAAAAAATAGTGATAGCAGATATTGGTCTAGTGGCACGTGCACGTGTATTTCTCATGACTGAATATAACGCATAAATAACGATTGTGTGAATTTTTTAGTAGTACGTGTTTTAATGGTACCAAATGGTACTGTTGAAACTTTCAATGCTAAGATATGGCATATAATATATCAAACAACTCGTAACAACGTGTCATGAGTGAATGTAACCAGTAAATAATGATAGTGGGAATTGGTTAAGTAGCACGTGCCCTAATGGTACTATATTGTACCATATGGTACTGCTTGAACATTTAATGCTAAGATATGGCATGTAATATATCAACAACTCGTAACAACGTGTCATGAGTGAATATAACGAGCAAATTATGATAGTGCGACTTGGTTTAATAGTACGTGCCCTAATGGTACCATATGGTACCGTTGGAACTTTCAATGCTAAGATATGGCATGTAATATATCAAACAACTCGTAACAACATGTCATGAGTGAATATAACGAGCAAATTTTAGCGGGTTCCATCTAGTTTTTATTTAAATCTTTATTATTATGAGATATTATGATATGTATTGAAAGTGTGGTAACAGATAGCACCCTATACTTTGCTGTCTTTCTTAGCAAATTCCTGTAATGGAAGATTTTGCTTTCAGTGTTTTGAATGAAGACTAATGAATTCTTGTGCATTGGAATAAACTCGTTTTACGGCCGGTTGCAACAACGTCAGTTAAAACGACTCTATCTTTCGGTTAGTTATCAATCGGTTAAGTGCTTTAACTGGAAAACGTTGCACCATCTCTAGTTAAGTCTCGGTTAGCTAACTAGATGGAACTAGACATGACTGATTGTTTTCCATTAGCTGTTTGATATTTAGCTTATCCAAATGGCAGATCCATCTGCTTTATCCATTTGGCTGATCCAAGTGGGTTGATCCATTTAGCTTCTCCCAATGACTGGCCATTTATATTATCAAAATGGCTGAAACAGCTGTCTGATTCAAACTGCTGATCCATTTGGCTGATACAAACAGCTGATCCATTTGGTTGATCCAAATAGCTGATCCAAACAGCCGATCCATTTGGTTGATCCAAATAGCTGATCCATTTGGCTGATCCAAATGGCCGATCCATTTAGACTATCCATTCAGCTTATCGTAATGGCTGACCCAGTTGTCTGATTCAAACCGCTGATCCAAATAGCTGATCCAGTAGTCTGATTCAAATACCTGATCCAAATGGCTAATTCAAATGGCTGATCCTAATGGTTGATTTATTTAGCTTATCCTAATGCTGATTCAGTTGTCTGATTCAAACTGCTGATCCAGTAGGTTGATCCATTTGGCTGATTCAAATGGCTGATCCACTTACCTGATCCAGTTGTCTGATTCAAACCTCTGATCCATTGAGTTTATCAAAATGGCTAATCCATTTAACCGATTCATTTGGCTGAACCGTTTAGCTTGCCTAAATAGCTGATACAATTTGGCTGTTTGATAATTAGTTTATCCAATTAGTTAAAAATCTATTTGTGTTTTGGAATGCCATTTAGTTTCGCTAACCATGGACTTAAACCCTGGTCATGGAGCGTTTAAGTTAAACTGGTACATAACGTCTGGTTAAGTCCTAACTTCGCTTGGTGCAACGAAATAAACTTTAGCTGGCACTTTAACGAAGAGTTAGTTTAAAATGAGATTGTTGCAACCGGCCGTTAATCGTATTTCTACCATTAATAAGCCCTAAATTATGACTTTTTATGACGATGTAATAACAAGGTATGATGTTTCTGCGCACAAGCACTATCTCTATACTCTGTCCAACGAAAGAAAAACTGGGCGTGTCCAGTTAAATTTCCAGTTTCAATTGTTAATCATTGTTAATTTTATTTAGCAACAGTGTCTAACAATTGAAATTGGGAATTTAATTAGATACGCCCATTTTATTAAGTACCAAAAGGTTTGGCCTTGTCCGTCCGTCCGTAACTCGATTTTCTCGGAAAGTATGAAAGATTTTAAAAATTTGTATTTAATTTTTTAATTTGATGTATTTTAAATTTTAATATGCAAAAATTCCAAAATTATTAAAAAAATTTATTTCGACTCTTCGAGCATTGTTAACGAAGCATTGTTGTAGCACGCGCACACTTCGTTAGCTTGCGCGCGTTCGTCTGCTCGCGTCCGCTTCATTAGCGTGCGGTTGTTCCATTTTAATCAATGAAAAATGTACTTGATTATATCATTCATTAATGGTGTATTCTCTTTCGTTGGACAGCGTATAGGAGGTGCTGGCATTGTGTATCGTGGATCAGTTTTAATGATGATGATATCTGCTAATCAACGTTTCAGGCGCATGCGTCAATGCCAACGTGAAGAACAAGATCGCCGAGAATTAAACAAATACTTGATGAATACACCTTTCTCATCGAGTACAACAGAGGAGGAGAAAATACACGCATTTCAAAAGAAGAAAGAAGAGGAAAAGAAAAGAAAGAATGGTGAGAAATGTAAGCGATATCGTCGGAACAAGAAACTGAAAATTGAGACCGTCGAGCCTACACTTTCAAAAGAAGAAGAAAATAAAAATGCGAGCGTAATAAAAAATATCGTCTTCGTAAAAAGATTGAGATGGAAAAAAATAAAATCGTTGCCGACATCGAGTTTACTAAACGGTTTTGTGGGAATAATTTTGGTCACGCCTGCTCCGTTTGCGATCGACTGTGGTTTGAGAATGATTTACGCAAGTTACCGAGCAAGAGTGTGGAGATGCTAACCGAAGAGTTTCAGAACGAGGATCTATGTAATTTTAAGGTATGTGAGACTTGTTACAATTCACTTAGTGAAAATAAAATACCACGTCTATCTCGTTCGAATGGTTTTAAATTTCCTTCGTATCCTAAAGACTTACCAGCCCTCGATGTTGTTACTGAACGTTTGGTATCACCTCGTCTACCATTCATGCAGATCAGACGTTTTCGGTTTGTGCATGGTAGTCGTAGTATAGTCGGTCAAGTGATTAATGTTCCGGTCGATGTGAACAATATGGTCCGCGAATTACCTCGAGCCTTGGATGATGATCACTCATTCAACGTGCACATCAAACGTCATCTCATTCACAAATCCTCATACTTACAAGGGTTTATAAAGAAATCAACCGTCAAGAAATGGCTTATATATTTATTAGAGAAGCCACTTTACAAGATGTATGGTATAAAAGTAGACAACTTTTTCTTTGAACCGTGTGTTGTTTCCGTCAATCAAGAAGATAGCAATGAACCAATGATTGAATCCATTTCTGAGGATCAACAAAAGTGCACGTACGAACTACTTCTCGCTCAGCACAAACACTTATGTGGTCTGAAGAAAAGTATCTCGAGTTGGCACCAGGTATGAAGCAGAAACCAATGAACTTAGTCTTTGACGAGCACGCTGAAGAATTATCGTTTCCAAGTATTTACCTTGGTGAGCCTCGCTTATTCAAAATAAATAATGTCACCCCATTTATGATGGCTATGAGTGAAATTTGAAGGCAAGTTAGACGTGGTGTAAAACCTGAGCACATCCTGTACATGGCAATGAAAATTATGCGCTTGCGAATCACCGAAGGCTTATATCTCACATTCAAAAATACAGGCAATACCGCCAATATCACACGTAAGGATCTCGAG
Source organism: Rhysida immarginata (assembly GCA_023313115.1). Lineage (NCBI taxonomy): Eukaryota > Metazoa > Arthropoda > Chilopoda > Scolopendromorpha > Scolopendridae > Rhysida > Rhysida immarginata. The sequence goes on along the minus strand of JAHWFO010076856.1, from coordinate 191,780 downwards.
GACAAGCAATTTGTAGAGAACTGCGCTGAACGAAATTTAGCCTTTCTCAAGTCAATCCCAAATTCAGTGCAAGAAGGATGTTTCTGCCATGATAAGACAGCTTGGTAAGCCGACTATCTTTCTCACATTGAGTGCTTCCGAGTACAATTGGCCCAATTTGCTGCGTGTTCTCTTCAAATTGAAACATATTGGAGCTGAATTTCAAGGAAAATAATCCACTGACTGAGCTCTCTAGTTTACATCGATCGCTCCTTGTAAATGAAGACCCAGTAACATGTTGTCTATACTTTAACAAATTAGTAGACACGATAATGCACATTCTAAGTTCACGGCAGAACACTCCATTTGGTCGGTACCGAGTAAAAGACTATTTCAAGCGTATCGAGTTCCAACAAAGGGACAGTCCTCACGCTCACATTCTCTTATGGGTGGAGAATGATCCAGAGGAAATGGTAAATGAAGAAATGCCAGGTACAATACGTTTGATAGAACAATTATGCTCTGTGGATCCGCATCAACTAGAGAATAAAAGAAATCAGATGCACAAGCACACATTTACATGCTACAAGAAAGCTAAAGATGAAGAAAATGGGAAATGTAGATTTGGCGCTCCATTCTGGCCGATGAAAGCTACTCGTGTTCTCATTCCAATGCCCAAGGATGATGGACGGCGAGAGTCACTCAGAATTAAATTCAAGTTACTTCATCAGTCACTCGAGCAAGATGATTTTGATAATTTGGATGCGTTTCTTGCTCACCACCAAATTCAGTCCCACGATCATTACTTGGATATACTTCGCGCTGGGATACATCGTCCAATGGTTATGCTTAAAAGAACAATGGAGCAGAAATAGATGAACAATTCCAATACGTGGATAGCCAGGATACTGAACTCAAACATGGATATTCAGTTCATTTTGGAAGAATACTCATGCGCCACATATGTCGTTGAATATGTGAATAAGACAAACCGAGGAATCAGTAGTTTACAGCGTGATCTCATCAAGCTCAGGGATGAATACCCCGACAAGGATTACAAAGAACTGATGACAGAATTGGGATTAAAAATGCTCAACTCAGTCGAAATGAGCAGTCAAGAAGCCGCTTGGTACCTCTTGAATCTACACATGTCAAAGTCGAGTCGTACAGTCAATTACATTCCAACCACTTGGCCTCAGGAACGACACAAAGTGCGTAAAACTTGTCAGCAGATGGACAAAGAAGAGTTTGCAGGAGATTCGCTGGATGTGTGGAAAGAAGGTATTGTCGAGAAGTATGAACGTCGACCAAAACATTTCACCGATGTTTCTCTCGCCCAATGGGTAGCTTGGTATTACAAATCCAGAAATGGTCATTATAAACGTCGAACAAAGTCAAAAATAATTCGGTACCGCAACTACGACATGAGCGATATCGACGAATACAAGAGAGAAATGGCCACACTGCATATACCATTCTTCAGTGAGGAGGTTGAGCTGCTCGATTGTAACAAATCCCTACAGATTTACGATGAGAAGGAAGTCAAACTCCTTGAAGCACGTAAAGAGTATGAGTCAAGCATTGATATTGAGAAAACTATGCAATATTGTAGGCAACTCTGCACCGATAACGACGTTCAAGAAAGAGCAGCTGAAAAGAAGAATGAGGAATTAGTCAAGAGTATGGTTATCAGCGATGGTTTTGTTCAATCATTGCGAGATGGAAATGATGATGACATACGAATGGCTGTGATGGAATAGATGTCTTCAGTCGTGCGTAAGCGAGAAAATGTGATGACCAGCGAGGAGTACTGCCAAGCTAAGAGAAGAACCAACAAGGAGCAACGTGATCTGATACTCGAAGCGATACACCGCTCTTATGATGATGGGGAGTACAAACCACTGCAAATTTTCTTTACTGGTCCAGCCGGATGTGGTAAAACGTTTACAATGAAGCTGCTCATGGAAACATATAATCGATTTAATCAACAACATAACTCAGTTTTCAACTCGTACGTCGCTTGCGCTTATACAGGTATGGCAGCTGCAGCAATCAATGGTACAACGGTTCATTCAGCCTTCCGTATATCAAGTTCGGCTCGGGAGAGAGGTTTATCAGTTGAGGCACTTAACTCATTTCGAGCCGCTTTCAATAATGTGCGGATCATTTTAGTAGATGAGTATAGTATGATTGGTGCTGGGCTCCTCTCGCAGATAAATTCTCGTCTTCAGCACATTTTGTTAGAGCATAATAAGCCCTTTGCTGGCATGAACATTGTCTTCTGCGGCGATCTACGCCAGCTCCCACCTGTATGTCAAACACCAATTTACAAACGCAACAAAGCCCATTTCTGGAACGAAATTCTGTGGCAATCGCTCTATTATTATCCGCTCATACAAGTAATGCGTCAAGCAGACATCACATTCTCAGGAATTCTGACGAAGATTGGAGATGGGGCCAGTCTCACGCCTGAAGAAAACGTTATAATCGAGAATAGGTTTGTTTCAAAAGCATACGTCGACGAACACTTTCCTGAAGCGATACGTCTTTTCTTTCGCACGATGGACGTAAATGCGTATAGTTCTGATGCTAGAAGTAATTGAGTATGTGGCGACTGACATTTACTCTGGGCATAAAAATAACGAGCAACTAGTCAGCGCACGTAATAAAGTGCACAAGATGAAACCTGATGAAACTGGTGGTTTACCTTACATGCTCAAACTATTTGTGGGGAAACCATACATGATTCGAGTCAATATCGATGTACAGGACGGACTCTTTAATGGCGCCATAGGTACATTACGCTTTGTGGAATACAACTCTAACCCAAATGATGGAATAAAACGACTGTGGTTATCGTTCATCGATCCTAAGATTGGTAAATTAATTCGAGTCAAGTGCCACGCACATGTACTTTCAAAGTCTAATCTTAAACACGATTGGGTTCCTATCGATAAACGCACGGCGACTATTTCGTTGAAAAGTAAAGTAGTAAGTTGCAAACGGAATCAATTTCCTCTCGCCGAAGCTTGTGCAATTACCATCCACAAATCACAAGGTGGGACTTATGATACCGTTATATACGAGTTCGACAAAAGCCACAGCAGCAGTTAGTTTATGTCGCGCTATCAAGAGCTACATCGCTACAAGGTCTATACTTGATAAATCGTAATCTCGATCACACTTTTTACCACGCTCGCGGTAAAGTGAACACGGATTTAAGAAACGAGTTTCATCGTCTCGAAAACCATAAACTTGAAACAATTGGAAACATTTGCCGAGAGTTTATCAAATGCGCTAATATTCATCCTACTGCGCTCTCATTGCTCACTTTCAATATGCAGAGCCTCAGAGCTCATAATGAAGATATTTCTACAGATTCCATCCTCTCTACAGTTAAGATTATCGCCCTTACTGAGACGTGGCTTGAGAACAACGAGCACATCAATCTACCTGGATACCATCTCATATCTCAATTCAAAAGAAATAGCATACGAGCTGGAGGAGTGTGCATATACGAAAAAGAAGATTGCATCCTGTTATCAACTGATCATGATCTGCTCAAATTTGATAAATCCACAGCATCTGTACAAAGAATGGCTACCTTACCTGATGATTGCGGAGATATCTGTGCAGTTGAAAGCGCTATAAATGGACAGCGTACTCTCATTGTAACTTTGTACCTTACACCTGGATCAAAGATGCATGATGTTGAAAAATTCTTTGAACTAAATCTCATGGCCTATACTCCTAAAGCTTCTTTGTTCACAGTTGTTCGACAGAATGGATTTGACAAAATACCTATAATTCTTGCTGGAGATATGAATTTATATCTTAAAACCGAAAAAGGCCGAAACTTTGTAAAATTTATGCACGACACATTTCATCTTCAATTGAACAATGATCCATCCATTTCCACTACAAGAGGCGGTACGTCTATAGACGCTGTATTTACTCGTTATGTTGACGGACTCAGTACCCGTGCTTTTATCTCATACTTTAGTTATCATAAGCCCTTACTCAGTGTTACCGATGTACATGTTTCTGAAGACGACCATTTATAAATAAAAAAAAATTTTGTACTGTAAAAAATATTCATTTATTTGTTGCACTTAAAAACATTATCATGATTCAGTGTTTCGGGTTGTAGATTCGAAAATATATCATCATTTTTTGGTCGTCACACTGGTGCCAACATCGCCGGAATTTATGATGAATTGGTCGAGGGGTATGGAATTGTACGAAAGGTCTCCATGGTGGTGACAGACAACGGGACAAACGTGGTAAAGGCGTTCAACGTTTGTCATCCAGCTTTCTCAGAAGTGGACGACACTGCCAATGACGGCGATAGCGACACTACTGATAGTGAAACTGAAGGGTCCAAGATGAAAAGGAAGGTGACGTTGTCGACAGTGATGAACTCTTGTCCTTTCTTCCTAAAAGGATGAGCTGCTTTTGCCACATTCTCCAGCTGGTGGTTAAAGACGGCCTGAACGAGTGCAAGTTCATCCAGTCCATCATTGCTAAAGTGTCGAACAGAGTGTCTTTTGTTAGGAAGTCCACAGTTGCGATAGAGGTGTTGGGCAAACAGAACTTGGTTCTACAACAGTGCAACACGACCAGGTGGAATTCGCAGGTAAGTTAGTTGAATGAACCAACATTCAGGTCACCGAACTCGGGTAATTTTGTGTCATGATTTTTTTATTCTCAGGTAAAGATGATTCGTTCCGTTCTCAAAGACCCTCCCGAGACGTTCGACAACATTGGTCTGGCTGCCAGCAAACGACTAACAGCTAGTGAGCGAATGATCTTAATCACTTAATAATCTGGTAGATATACTTTCTCTATTTTAGGAAGCGACAGATTGTTTACAAGGTGAGAAGAGGGTCACCATCTTCTGCGTCCTTTCTGTCATCATTGGTGTTTACCTGCACGACTGCCAATCCAGAGCGGTTAGAAACACTGTCAAACATGTTGCCAATCTAACCAATTCGTTGGCAACTCGGCTGTCCATCTACAAAGACCACGAGGTTTGCTTGCTGGGGGCCCTGTTGGATCCCAGGTTTAAGGCGGCACGGTGTGAGGATGCTCAGGAGAAGATGAAACTCCAGAACCAGCTCATCAGGAAGGTGGAAGTGAACTACTTGAAATCTGCTTCGAACCTGCCTTTGGTTGAAGTTGAAGGAAACGCCCAAGAACCAAATCCCAAGCGCCCACGACTGTTTTCCTACATCAGCTGCGTAGATTCTAACTCCACACCATCACCGTCAACGACTTCTGCACAGAATGAAGTACTCCTTTATTTGCAAGAACCGTGCATTCCACTGGAAGCTGATCCACTTCAATTGTGGAAAACCCACAGTTCGGCAGGTCTGATGATAGTCGTCAAAACCATTCTTGGAACCTGCGGTTCATCTGCACCCGTTGAAAGAATCTTCAGTATTGCTGGGAAATTTTACCGACCAGACAGGTGCCGAATGTCGCATAAAACTTTTGAATATCAAATGTTAATAAAATGCAATAAAAAGTAATTGGAATTTAATTGTAGTTGGTGTGAAGTAATTGTAATTGTAATTAAAACTTTTGAAGAGTAATTGTAATTGAATGTAATTGCTAAAAATTCAAAGGAATTGTAATTGTAATTAATTACATTTGGGGACTAATTGACCCAACACCGGTGTCAACTTTAACATCTTTTTAAAAAATAACTATAAATTTTTTTAACAAACGAATTACTATTCCTTGATATTGATAAAGAATACTATAGAAAATAATAATTTAAAAATTCCATGCAACTTCCCCATTCTATGGTTGGAAGTGAAGGAAGGCACAGAAAGTGGAAGACATCTGAAAACAATGCCAAACATTCTGATAGGAAAGCTTCTCACAAATGCCCATCATGGAGCCACCACCAGCTTGCACAGTACATGCTTGACAACTTGGATCCATAGCCTTTGTGGGGTCTGCGCCGATTGTATTTTCTGCCTTTATATATATAATGAACTTAGCAAACATACCAGTTCAAAATGCTTTTATCTTCTACAAATATATTTTTTATTTTAATGAATATTTTTATCTTCCTGCGCATCCCATCTATAGGGACGAAATTAACATTGTGTGTCATAGCCCAAGTGGTCAAGATACAACTTTTACAGAGGTGGTCGAAACAGAGCGTTGGAAATGCATTGTTTACATGGGATGAATATACGGACTATAAAAATTAGGTCAACATAGGTGGTCCACTTTGGAGGTTCTACTGTACACTATATGATCACAAATATCCGGACACATGCACGTTTGCGCTCTAGCCACGATTTCATGGAATCCCTTTGCCCGAATCACAGCTTCCACCCTTCGGGGAAGACTTTCCACCAAATGGTGGTAGGTACTTTCCGGAATGTTCCTCCATTCCTTCCGAAGAGCGAGAATCAGTTCAGGTACAGAAGTTGGCCGATGTGATCTGGCCCGCAAGCGTCTTTCCAATTCATCCCACAGACTCTCTATAAGATTGAGGTCGGGACTTTGTGCCGGCCAACCCATTTCTTCGACCCCTGAGTCCGCAAACCACCGCTGTACACGCCTCGCTTTGTGGCACGGATTGTCGTGTTGGTAGAGAAATGGCCCGTTTCCGAAAAATTGCCACAACGTTGGAAGTGCACAGTTGTCCAAAACATTCAGATAACGGTCGGAGTTCATGATTCCTTGCACAGGAACGAGCTGGCCCAGTCCGTACCATGAAAATGACTCCTCCTCCTCCGAACTTGAATGTGGGCTCTGTGCACTCAGGTAAGAAGCGTTCTCCAGGTATGCGCCAAACCCAAACTCGTCCATCGGATTGCCAGAGTGTGTAGCGAGATTCGTCTATCCACATTACACGTTTCCATTGGTCCATTGTCCAGTTTCTGTGAGCTTTGCACCACTCTAGACGTCGCTTGGCGTTGACCCTGCTGATGTGGGGCTTGTGGGCAGCAGCACGGCCATGGAATCCCATCGTGTGCAGTTCCCGACGAATTGTCATGGTACTGGCATCATTTGCAGAGGCGTTTCGAAACTCTGTGGCAATTTTTTCCGCCGAGGACTTCCGGTTGCTGCGGGTGACACGACGAAGCACGCGACGGTCTCTGTCCGTTAGTTTCTTGGGTTTACCGGTTCGTTGTTGAACTGTTGTTGATCCTCGGGTCTTCCATTTCATAATGACATCGCCTACTGTTGACTTGGGTATCTGAAGAAGGCTGGAAATATCACGCACAGACTTGCCGCATAGGTGACATCCAACGATGGTTCCACGTTGGAACTCACTGAGCTCTGCCGAACGACCCATTCTTGCCAATGTCCAAGCAGAGTTGTGTCTGAAGGTGTGGGAAGCTATTTAAATGATGTTCATGTCATTATCATGTGACATTGGGACAATCGATGATCTGTGAGGGGTGTCCGGATATTTTTGATCATATAGTGCATATATGTATATATTTATGTAACTCATATCCTTTGTATACTATCTACTTTATTAATGTAGACGCATACATATCTTAGATTGAATATGCGTGAGATTCACCTGAAAATGTGGATGAGAATATACAAATAAAACAGAAAAAGAACACTTTTCCTTCTCTGTTTTATATTTAAATTAGTTTCATTTATTTGAATAATCTATTCATAATATACATGAGGCAGAGTCATAAATCAAATCTTTTATTACTATAAGTGTCGCCCAAATGAAAGTGGAACTGCTCTCGATTTGGTAACGGTTTCATTGTCGTAATGTTTCAGAATAAACCGTGATACATATGGGACAAAATGCCTATACATAGTTCCGTGATTCCTTGAAGGTTGATACAAGCGACCCACCGGTCCAAGAGATGATGAATATGTTGGGTGAAGAACCTCCAGAATGGCCGTGAAACCATTTTTCAACGATGACCTAGTCCTCAACATTGTCTGAAAGAATTGTCGTTCTTTCAGATTTTACTTGATTGGAGCAAGGACGTGGTAGTCGAAAGGTGGAGAAATCGGTGCTATACGGGGGATGTTTGAGGATTTCCCAACGAAATAAATCTTTGCACGCAGTAGCCACATGACGGTGGGCATTGTCGTGCAATAAAATAATCCCTTGGTTTTTCACCCAGGGTAATCATCATCTCGAGGACCGCTGGAACGCCTGTATCAACCTTCAAGGAATCACGAAACTATGTATAGGCATTTTGTTCCTCATATGTCACTCTTTATTCCGTATAGTCTACTTAACACACTGATAATATTATAGCATTTGCTGAATCGACAGCAGTCCCACTTTCATTTGCGTCACCCTTTTAAATTCTACTCTTATTTGAAACTCACTAACCTTTATCATGAAATAATAAAAAATTTATTCTTATGATAATTCCCTGAGTGGTGGACGTCATGAATACTGCAGATAACTTCACAAAAGAAATGTTTTTAGTATATTCCACTTCAAAACAGCTACTCATGTTGTTGTCTAACAGTAAGCCAACTGATTGAAGTATTCTTCCAGAATAAGCAACTTGTAAGGACTTCGAATGCAATAAATTTAATCCTTGCAAAAAAAACAACAACATATAAACAAATAAATAATAAACAAATAATAAAGTCTAAGCTCCGCTGTCTTTATATTCGCTTAACCTGGAACACACATAGTGAAACTTCTTCTTGCGCGGGTTAACAGTCCCACACACAAATCGCTACAAAGCTATCTGGCAGACGAAACTTTCGCCGAGGAAGTAATACCAAACTTTCGTCAACGAAATTGCTTATCGCCGTATATCAATGAATAAGGCACAATAAAATACCACCAAACTTGAATAGCAATATCACGTGAGAGACTCGCCCCGCGGAATCCAAAGGTGAGCCTCCAGCGAAAAGAAACAACACTAACCGACGATCTTGTGAGATCCGTAACATGAAGCATGTAATTGCACATGAATGGGGTTATTTGTCACAGCTGGGTAGAAAGTCTCTTGCGGTAAGGTAAGTCACGTCCGGGAAGATTAAACAGGCTCTTTGGCTTCCTATTCTACGGAGAAAGCTAAAAATGGATTGAGCGAGAAGAGGAACGGTTAACAGTGATACATGTAACTTAAACTTAAAACTGTCAAATTCGGGCTCTTAGGATGTGTAGAGCACTATACGGACGTCAGACGAAAGTTTAATCACACGGAGATAAGAACACGTCAAAATAGGCGAGTTCCAAATCATTCATAATGAATCCTCCAGCCTCACCAATGAAATAAGCGTGAAGCGATAACGGGAACACCCCTTGAAGCTCATTATTTAACACGCAATGTTATCGTAGCTCGGGGAATGCAAGGATAAATAATACGTCCAATTGCTTGTCAAGCAGAATGTAAAGAAAGTTATTTGCAAAGTCAATTGTATAGCGGATGGCATAGACGTAAAGGAATACATATGTCTCACCCCGCTGCTTCTGCAAGACGACGCGGTCTCGCCCGACCGGACCGATGCATTCGTCGCTGCCGGGAGATTGCTGACGGAGATAACTTTGATGAAATTTTCGTTGAGTGCAATGCAAGGCAATAAATAATTCTTATTCCGTTGCATGAGTTGAGTTTGAATAGCTCAGTGAATAAGTGATACTGCGGCCTCTTTACGGGCTTTTCGTCCTTTGCGCAGTTCTATGCTGCCAGCCGCCTGTCGTGTCGAACTCGGTAGAATTGCTCTGCTTTGGGTTCTGCTTTTCCATGAAGCTAATTCGTTATGTGTCTTCCTCGTGGACTTAAGGCCGTTTCCCATTACCACCTTTGCGAACGAAAATCGGATGAAAAAATATCGGACGGCATTTTCTCAGCCGGATATAGCTTTCACATGACATGCGAAACGACCAACTGTCGGTTGCCTGGTGCATACGATGCGAAAATCATGCGTAGACCGTTGTCGTGTACCGACGAGATTTCTGCCGTCCGAAATTCGGCCTATATTTTGTCGTCCGATTTTCGTTCGCAAAAGTGGTAATGTCAAACAGCCTTTAGAAACGCTCTTTCGCTGAACGACTTTCTCTTCGTTGGGGAAGAAGCTTTTTCTCCCTTGCCGAACATAAGTACGCGATCTCTCCCTTGGAGCGTCCGTCAGCTGTTGTTTTTTACTGCTTTCTCTCTGATCACATGTCAAACTCCGATTACCAATCACCATCTACTACACGGGAATTTCGTGTTCCAGACAATGTGTGACGAATACATTTTAGCACGGGATATCCTGTATAATTATTTGTTTATGACTCGAGTCATATTAAGTTGGGGCAAATTTGAACTTTTATATTTTTCCTCATTTTGGGGTAAATTCTTAAGAGATCGAGGGTAGGACTTTGAGACCTTCCTATTCTACTTTCTGATGATCTTTATGATACAGAAATTGGAATTTCAAAATTACAATTTTATTTTGCGTACACACGCACAGTCATACAAACTTATAGGTTTAAGTAAAGAACTTTTAAATTCGTTGTTTTGGTAATGCAAGCGCGCACATTCTTAACTGGTTTATTTTGTTTTGATTTCTCCCATTTATTTGTTCACTTCAAGTAATTTTATCCAATGACAACATGATAGATTTTGAATGATATTTATAATTTAGTGATTCATGGATTGTTTGAATAAATTGAATTAATTATTTTTACAGTACGGATACCATTGTATGGAGGACCCTACATTCTGCATCATATTAGTATATTTTTGTTAGTTTTTTAAACACAGAAATTATCAATAATTGACTCATTATGTCATTTATTGCTGACACTATATATCTTAGTTCTAGTAGAAGTAATGTCCATTGATCACACAAAACGGTCCACATAAAATTAATGACAAGTATTAATATAAATTCAAACGGATCAAAAACTCGCCTGGTGGTTTCTTAGAAGGTTTTTTCCGACTCAGTAAGGCACTGAATAATCAACACATGGTTGCAGCCATGATAGGCTGGAAAGTTCCTTGGTTTTGCTGTTTTGGGAACATAATACATTATTTAATACCAGGTGGCAGCAGCAGTCCCTTTTCTCGCCCCTTTACCTTACTTAAAGCCCTTAAATCGTATAATGTCTTTACTGGTACTTAACTTTTTAATGAGATATTAATAAAAAGAATAACAAAGAATGGCATAAAATTCACCAATAGTTAGTTAGAAAACAAAACAATGAAAAATATTTAGAGATATTTATTAGTTAAGTATTTATTGTACTATAAAAAACAATTTAAATAAATAAATAAATTAATTAATTAATAAATATTTGAAGGAGAGAATCGAAACTGAGATGATCTTTAAGAAAGAAAGCAATAAACATTTTTTTAACAAGAGTAAGTAGCCAAACTTCATGTAAACATTTTTAGGAATAGGAAGGTTACAGTTAAATTTTATGCAAACTGTTTACATCAAATAGCGAATCTATGTACTTCGAATCAAGACAAAGAATAATACATGTAGTATACTTTTAAAAAGAGACGTGTAATTTATTCTTACTACATTTTGGTGGTTTATGTTTCCAAGTATCTTGATTAATACAAGTGTTGTTTACAACGCCATCTATGAGAAAGGTTTCTTTGCATCGATAACTAATATTGCTGTTGAGTACGTAATACATGAATTCGGGTTCAACGTATCCATTGAACGGACTCTCGGCATGGCCGCAGTAACTATCTTAATGGGAAAAAAAATGAAAAATTCTTTTGGACATGGTGATTTAAAATTTCTAATTTCAACCTAAAACCACTTGATTCAATATATGCTATGCATTTAAAAAAAAATTAAATGTAGTAATAAGCTAAATAAGAAGAAAAACCACAATTCCACAAATGAGATTTTAATTCTGGAGTAGTGATGTGCCGATACCGATGGTATCGAGTACTTTAAGAACCTGCCATGTGTAATCGTTGTTGGGGCGAACCATGCGTGTGCCTTGAAAGGGTGCAGGTCATAATTCATTGATATGACAGTGTAGAATCGAAACGTAATTTGATTTGGGTCGTACCGAGTCAAACAATTGATATTTTAAGCAATTCAAGCGCAAAACTGGACCAACTCCTGTAAAACCTAAGAGGAATAGAGGTGTTATTGTTGATATCGAGTATTTCTAAGAGTTTCGAAAGGCAGAATCTGGTTGTTAGACTCCTATTTATCGAAAAAACTAATTTATTTTAAATCTTGAGTTCACTCACGAGACTGATGAAATGAATGAGAAAGATGAAGGGTAAGTAAATGAGGAAAGTTTCGGTATTGTTTATAATCGGATAATTGCGGTTCTCGCGTGAACTGATGAATGGGTTCTTTTTCCAGTTCGGTAATTCGGCACATTAAATAAAACAAATAGAAAAATAGGGGGAAATGGCACCATTAAAATAATAAAAAAATAAAAAAATAAATTTAAACTCCAAAATGAAAACATTAATGGAAAATAATTTCAAGAAGAAAAATAAAGAAATAACTTAAATTTGTTTGTTAAGTAGCGAAAGAATAGAGCTATTTACTGGTTTTACTATGTCGTCTGTCCCTTTAATATTTTCTACATTTTTTGACATAAATGGTTAAAATTTGAAATGTAGTTTACAATGGATAAATGCTACTTTACTATTTAGTTTAGCCTATTGTATTTTTGATAGTGGGGTCGAAGTTACGGGGGTGAAATTTATAAGGGACGATTTTTTCGATATGGTATAAATTTATTTAAAGAAGTGATTTTGGTATGGAGATTCTCTAAGCAATACCGTATCTGCAATAAAGAATGACTTGATAAAGGATAATGAGGGATTTTATTTTATGCCACATCTCATATTTTTAGATTATTAATGAAAGCTAGAAAAGAAATCTACATTATATCAAGTTTGGACCAAATTCTTCCAGTGGGATAGAATAGGAAAAGTAGGAATACCGGTTACCTGGTCTTTAGAACTATTCGCTACTTTCAGTGAATATAGAGGGCGCTGTTTTTTTTTTGAAAAAATGGCAGCGAAAGTAGGATCCTTCCATTTTTAAACTAAAAAATAGATGACTATTCAGGATAAAAATTCGTTCTAATAACTATTATGAGAGAATATTATCTGGGATTGGTGTTCTGTGTTATAAAAGCCATGTTTAAACTACTGCGAATCCTACTTAGCTCAGTTCAAGTTACTTAAACTGAAAGTAGCGAATTAACGTTTTCAAAAGGCAACTTATTGCATGTGATATATCATTCAATCAAAAGAGATGCGAAACAAAAGAAAGTAGAATTCATTTCCATTTTCTAAATACTACATTCGAGAAAATCAAATTTAGATTTTAAAAAATTTAGATGTTAAAAAATTAAGATAAAAGGGATAAAATATAGATGAACTCTGCAACTTTCCTATACCCTCTGAGGAGAAATTAATTTCTTGTTAATTATCTCAAGAATTTCGAAAACGAATAAAATTCAAACTCCGTTAAATATTCAAATATTCAAATATTCAAACTCCATTAAATATTTTATCAAACTCCGCTAATAAAAATTCAATAAAAGTTTTTTCACCTAAAATACAAGATATTAAAAATTCTTTATCATACATTATGAAAATATAGTAACTTTTAACAAATCAAAATATAAAAAATTATACCATCTTGGGTGTTTTTTTATAATGAAAGAGGAAAAATTATATTAGACGAAACACAATTTCGGATTGTTAAATTTAACCCATTTTCTGAGCTTAAAATATCCGAATCGGTATTTATGACTTTAGTGTTATCCTCAACTTTATATACGGTAATTGTGAAATATGATAGTATAACTAACAACTTAGTCTGAATTTAACAATACGAAAGTCTGAATTTTGGCTCTAATTCATTCCAAATTCTCTAAAATTACTTGGATTTTGTTTTACTTTACGGTACTGTTTGTTTACATCTTAAAATATTGTTTGGCTTTGCAGATTGATTAGGTTGAGTACTCAAAATATTCATCAGTACTCGATAGTTTTACAAATACTCGATAATTCCAGTATCGAGTACTCGAAGAATATCGCAAATCACTATTCTGGAGCCACGGATGTACATTTCGAAGACCCTGGACACAATGATGAAGAGGACAGATTATTCGATATGTACAACCGTGGCTCCAAAGAAAAAATCCCATTTATAGAATTGTGGTTCCTCTTCTTATTTTGTTTGTCCACAGTCTATGGCACTATACCATTAGTACTAACTTAAAATGTATTTAATTATTTAGGTATTAAGCTTATAATGTCCCATTTATTAAAAAGCATTTTAAAAATCAGATTGAAAAAATTAAGTAATATTACGGAGCAAAGATATTTTTTCCATACGTAAGGAGAAAGGCATAAAGATACTCACTTATCGCCTTTAGATGCATAATTATAATGGAGAGAGGAAAAATAAACAAAAATACGGCCATCGTCCTATAAAGTTAATGTGTTTTGTTTTGTTTTTTTAATTTTGTTTTTGTTTTTTTGTGTTTATAAAGATGACGATGCTTCTAATCATTCTATTAAACATCAATGTTATTTTTTCCAAAAACAAGGAAGTGGTGATCTAATGAAGAACGGAAATGAGCAACATGCTTTAAAATGATATACTCAAACTAGCTCATATCTTTTATTTTTTCTTTTCGAAAATTAGATTTTTTTTATTCCTTTCTAGAATGTGCCTTACTTTATAAAACTAAATGATAATTTCGTTTAATATTGTCGAAATCTTCTCTATACGTTCAATTCAAAGCGTTAATAGTTCCAATTGGTCTGCTCGTTTCGTGTGTGAAGAATTGTCTGCTCTTTTATTTGTGACGTACCCACTTCCTACCCTCGATAGACTATAGACCCTTTGTCAAGGGTTCGGGACCTGGATTAAATGCTAAGGAAGGACTGACGCAGAGCCAACAAATTCGATTCATACAATTAGTATTTACTTAGGCAACTAATACAAATTATAGCAGGGTCGGTCAATGTGAATAAGATCTTAATTATTAGTTGAGGGGCCCCTCTTGGTTTTACGGTTGCCACACTATATTTTACCTTAGATACACAAACACACTTAGGTGCTATGGTGCGAGATCAGTGTAGGAGCGTATTTTCCAGAGCAATGAGTATATAGGTAAAACTATAAACAACGCCCACTAAACAGGTTTCGGCCGTTAAGGGGAAACTGACCCAACACAAGGAACGCACTATCAACTCCCGTATAAAGTATTCCTTCAACTAACTCGCTCGAAAGCGCGATGCGCCCTCTTTCTCAGTCAAAAGAGGGGAGAAACACAGTAACCCCTCCTTGGCGAGTGACGGAGTTCCAATTCCCTGCGAGCTCGTGTTCGGTACCTACTGGGATAAGGCGTTTTCACGTTTAGACTTGTGCGCCCCTCCCACCATGGAAAACCGCATGCTCAAACCGGACAGAATCCACTGACGTCACCTGATGTGTTTCTTTTGGCTTACTATGTGAAAAACTACGCCGACATTATGCCTGCGCACCCTTTCCAAAACTTAAAACTACCTGCGATTATACTGACTACTATCTAATTAGTGAAATGAGTATTATTCAGTTCACTGTTCAAAGGGCCAAGTAAGACTCTTAAGCAAGACGCACAACAAAACGGTCGGAGCCAATGATTTTAATAGTTTTAGTTTTACACAGTTTTAATAGTTTTAGTAGTTTTAATAGTTCAAATCATTGTTCGGGGCACACAGATTTTAAACTCCACTGGAGATAAAATAAAGAGCCGATGCTCACTACTGATGCAGCACATATACGTTCTCAGCACTGTTACAATAAAGTTGCATTAGAAGAGAGGGCGGAGCCCAAATATGCTCCGCTCGCACGAATATTCTCTGCTACTAGGGGGGGGGGGAGGAAGGCAGACGCGTTCCCTGGCGCATGGAAATAGGCAAAAGAAAATTGTCACTCACCACGGATGTCATCTAATTGGACTTTGTTACCCCAAATAACATGCTGCTCCCTCAACATCAGTTGACACGCCGGGATGAATCGACACCAGGCTTGGGAAAGCTCCGTCCGTTCGAACTCGCTTCACTATCCGCCAAAACACTTACACATGGCTCGAACGCTCCCCTGCAAAGTTGCAACTTATGTCTTTGAACCGATTAATTAACTTTGATAGACGCAAAATCAATATTATATCGCAAATAAAGAAATCAGAAGGTGCCAATAGCACCACTGTGTTGAGAAAGTGGCTCTAATTATTTCTCTTGAGGCCATATTCCATGTTCTCGTCAGGAACAACAGAGACGACCGCTCAACACAAAAACAAAATTCGAAGAACAGTGAAAACTTTTCTTTTTTTACTTATAGTAAAAATACATTTTTTATATTGAAAACTAGACGATTGTTTGCTGGAGACTGAGCGCAAATTCCAAAAACAACAACAATGTTAGCCTCCAACAAACAAAGCAACAAAACAAAAGAACAATAACTCTATCACAATCGACCCCACGATTCTTGCGGGACGCTTGCAAATGAGCGGCCACACCACAACTACGAACAAAACAACCTAAATTCCCACACGTTGACAACTAAAACGATCTTACCTTCACACATAGCGGAACCTTGTATAATACCCCTGCTGGACGGTTTTGTAATAAGAGTCTGCCGTTGTATTTGATTTGTACGATTCGTAAAATAATTCTTGATCAAAACATTATAAGGTTTGACGACACCAAAGATGTGCAGGTCCTGCTGTAATTGGTCCCTGGAGATGATGTCAAACGCCTTTGAAATGTCAGTCTGGGCAATTATGAATTTCTGTCTTTTATCAAGTAATTCAACAGCCTGTGTATATAGTTTATAGGGATCCATAAAACACTCCGGCTGCCGTTGAGCTGGAATTTTTGGCCGCAAGCACCTTACTGGGTCAGAAAATATCAATTTTTCAACAATCTTTGTTAGAGGTGATAGTATCGTTATCGGCCGATAGATGGGCACTTGATTTTGGCAGCCGGACTAAAACACTGGTATTATACGCGATTGCTTTAATTTCAAGGGGAACTTCCGCTGAGCAATAACGTTCAAACATAACTGCCTAATTTTATCAACCCCATACATGTCTAACTGCTTAGACAACACGATGGGATACACCCATCCCCTTTAACATCCTTGAGTTTCAAATTGTTAATAATTAATTTGAGCTGATCCCTCCGGTATACTGGGCCACGGGGACAGTTCATCAATTATTATTGGATCCATGATTATAGAGCTAGGGATAGGGATAATCCAATCTAGATAAAGGGCACACTTATCATTTAGGAGTTTATTATTTGCCATTAGGTTTAGGTGCTTGTTTGACATTAATAACCAAAAAATTCTTACTACAAAATAAACAAAGATTAGAGCAACATTGACTAGTCCAAATCCAAAATATAAGTCTTAACGTGACGTGAACAATTCTTTATAAAGTAAACAGAGAAAAACAAAATTACATTTCACCCTTGGAATGCGTTGTTCTAAGCATTGTTCCAAATGGAGGCGGAGGGGGGGGGGGGATTTCCAGCAAGGTACATTCCGAGATGACGTCATCTTGGCGGCGGTCACACTTGTTTGTAGTGAAACCGCCTCACTTTATTTCTATTTTCCAGGCGAGGGACGTTCAAATTTAACGTGGACTTTATTTTTTATACAATAAGGAAAATACAAAAATAAAAACACATGCCAATTATTTCTCAAAGAACTCTTTGCTTCTCTACACATTTTTTCCTGCGTTCTGGGAGTATTTAGATACGGTTCTGTAGAAATCACGTCGGAACCTCTTTTTCACTTGGTCATTGGAGCCGAACCTCTGCCATCTCAAGAACTCTTTCAATGGTTGAAAAAGCTGATAGTCACAAAGGAAGAGATCTAGGCTGTATGGAGGATGTAGTAAGATGTCCTATTTGAGTCCCATAGTTTGGCTGTGTGGTCTGGCATTGTCCTGCAGAAAACAAACACAATTGGTAAGGAGTCCTGGTCACTTATTCCTTAGTGCCCGCTTCAGGGACTCCTCAGAATGTCACTTAGGGTGCATTTGTACTTCGACGTTCTTCCAGAAAATCAACATGAATGGCCTAGAATACAGTCGCCATCACTTTTGTTGCCGACGCTGTCATCTTGAATTTCTTGGGTCGGTGTGTCGCCACTCCATGCTCGCACGCTTGCTTTCCAGCAGTATGGTGATGAATCCATGTCTCGTCGGTGGTCACAACCAAGGATTTAGTGATTAAAATTTTTGAGTCATGAATAATGATTAACGAATGATTTCTGGAAAGTGTGATTAATGATCAACGAATAACGATTAATTTCACTGAATAATACAAATACTCTTTAATTTCCTCCAGTCTGATTAAAAATTTGACAAATGAATAATTCCCCCAAATGATTAATAAGGAGACCTCGAAAAAATAAGTTGGACAACAAATAGGCCTAGCGAAGGTTGCTGCTGAATTATAATAGCCACCAGAATCGATTATCATCTATATATATAAAGAAGGATGTTTGTGGGTCTGTCTGTCTGTGGGTCTGTCTGTGGGTCTGTCTGTGGGTACGTTTTTTATACAAATCTACAGTTTTATTCCGATCTTGATGAAATTTCGCATACATGACCTTCAAAGCATGAGGAAGGTCACTGTCTACCTCAGATTTCGGAAAAATAATAAATATCGATAAAAAATCGATATTCATGGTTATGGCAAGGCATATTAATGAGAAATATCGCATGACCAACAATGCAAGACAAAGT